>BDUI01001055.1:130533-146450 GCA_002335545.1 Apodemus speciosus
GGTTTGTTGCCTGGAGCTTTCTGTATGGAATGGGAATCAACTCAGGAGATTTTGTACCCTCCCTCTGAGACACCTGGTCACGTCCACTTCCTAGTTTCTGTTTCTCTCGCTTAACCTGGGACTTGTCCATTTGACTAGCTGGCTAGTAAGAAAGCTAYAGCAGTCTTACTGTCTCCAGCACCCCAGTGCTAAGATGACATGAGYGTGCAGCCTCACATGGTTTCTCGGAGTGCTGGAAGCTAAGACTCGGGCCCTTGTGCTCACCCACACCCACCCCCAAACTGGGAAGTGTTTTAAAGCCCCCACACTGGAGAKTGCTGGTCAACCTCCAGAGGTGGCCCTGGACAGTCACACCACCTGAGTCAGAATGGGCTGACACGCCATCGAGCTGAGTGACTGGGCTTAACTAGACCAGCCTCCCGACTCCCACAGTGGTTGTTTCCATGCTCCTTTCAATTCAATGCTGAGGCTCAAACACGGGGTCTGGGCATTCCAGACACAGACACATGCTGCAACCTGTCCCTGTCATGAGAATCTAAACCAAGTCTAATCTGAGGTGAAAYGGGGATAATGAAAACGCATTTTTAGGATTAAGAGAGGGACTAAAGACGTGCACAGAGGTGAAAGGGGATCTAGCTGCCCTTGACATCTGATGAGTTTTCAATGAATGTTACCAGTGGCGGTACAGAGCCCAGAGCTTTCAACCATTTTATGGTGAGGCACTTGTAGGTTGCATAGCAAATGCTACGATGACCCAGATGCTATATGTGATTATCACTTTACTACTTAAATCAGGATGACAATGACTGACGATGATGATGATGATGATGATGATGATGACGACGACGACGACGACGACGACGACGACAACGACGCCGATGAAGAAAACCATGGTGATATTATGGATGCTATCACTGTCATTCCTGATTTACAGGCAACGGTGTTAAGGCTCAGAGTGGTTGATGACTTACCTCAACCCAGACAGTGACAGTCAGAGGCTGAYGTGTCTCCTCTTCACACACGACACCACACTGACTCTCGGGAAGATCTGTGAACTGGATGCTCTTCTCTGTATTTCCCGTATGAGGAAATGGGCTCAGAGGAGTGCGTGAAACTGCACAGCCCGGAAGCAGGAGGGAGTGGCTCAGAAGCAAGACCTACCCCATGCAACACTGGGTTTTCCTACTGAGACTTGAACAAACGACCGCGAGTTATTTCAAAAGAGATGGAGCCTTCTGGAGCTCAGCCTGCAAACAGAAACGCTTCTTGCCTTCTGTCTGTTGCCATGGTCTCTGCATGCTTGGAGAATTCATTACCGCTATTAATTTCCAGTATTACCCAGCTCATTACAGTTCTTTTTTTCACGCCTATTGCTGGCCCCGGGGCCAGACTGTAGTTCTGAAAAGGGGCAGCTGACTCCCACAAAGGTATGTTTCAATACAATTGGCCTGCCAGCAGCCAGCCCAACCCCACATCAGGGGAAACAGCCCTTGGCCAGGCAGGCCCTGGAGCTGCTTAGTTAGACTGAAGGTCGGTGGCTAGCGCTGTTTGTGGTGAACTAAATGAAGAGTCATCAGCTACACCCTGTGGCTATTTGGGAATGTTCCAGACCTAGGATTTGGGAGAGTCCAAGGTAGTGAGACCCAGAGCTCCAGTCTGGCCAGAGATGCTGCTGCTGCTGCTGCTGCTGGTGGTGGTGGTGGTGGTGGTGGTGGTGGTCTTTTCCCTTCATGCTGCTTCTTGGACTAGCCCAACCTTCCCTGCCTTGGCTCCAAGAGGTTAAAAAAAAATCACTACTTTTCACTGATCTCTGCATACTCTCAGGGGTAAATTCTGTGTTCAAGGTTCAAGGCAGGACAGGCGCTGGTTCTAAGCCTCTCGTTACTTTCTTGGTTCAGTAGCGCCCCTACACTGCTTCAGACCCCTGGAGAGACACATTCTCAATCCACTGGCCATTCTTGATATGGCCAAAGTGAGCAGATGTTACCTAGGCAGTAAGGTAGACAGTCAACCCTGAGGTTAGAGCTGGGCCTTGGCAGGTGCCTTCTAAATTCTGAGCAAGTGGCACACCCAAGGCTTGCCTGAGGGTTGGGAACAACACTGGTCCCAAGGACAGCTGCTGGGAAGAAGCTAAAAGCTTCGTGATCTCCTTCTACACCCAGGGAAGCCCTGTGGGCGAAGAGTCGGGGTGTGACTTATAGGAAATGTTCAGAAGGTCCAGGGCACTGCAGAGCCAAAACTCCAAAGGGAATGTGGGAGCAGAGGGGACCTACTCCCGTGACAATCCCAAGAGAGCTAAGCCAACTACCAGCCCTACAGAGTATCAAGAGAACACACGGTCTCTGCCTCAGATCAGAAGAGATGCCCGGTTTAGGAGCCCAGGATGATGGCCAAAGAGGGTAGGGTGCCTCCACATCAGAGTAGATAAGATCAGAGACAATGTCTTCTTGGAAGACAGACTCAAAGGCAACCCAAAGCATGTCATGCCTTTGAGTGGGTCCACGTGGGCTGGAGTCTGGGAGCTGAGGCCAAGGTGATTGCTAGGAACAACTGATACCTTAGCAGCCAGCAAAGTCCTACAGGGCCTGGAGACAAACTCCGGAAATGCAGCCAGTAAGAATGCGMGAGTCTCTTCCCCAAGCTGGGAGAGGGTGGGGCAGTTTGTGGTTGGCTGGGCCCTATGGCGGGCTTCTGGTGGTAAAGTTTCACCTCCCGGTAGGTGGAGTATGGCAGAGACAGCCTGTTGTCTCTTTTCAGTAGCAAAGGASAGAAGGGCTGAAATCCTTCRWACTCTTCATGGTCCTGTTSCCAGTAGTTGCAAGGTTTCTACCAAGCCCCACCTCTTAAGGCTTCCACCAGAAGCTGAAGGCCAGGCCTTTGACGCAGTGGCCTTTGGAGAATGCTTCTCTAAGCCAAAGCACTGATTCACCTAAACTCAAGCAATTCATCAGTGACACACCAGGGTTCACACTCACTTGACTCTATTTTAAAGGACAAGTATTCTCTTGTCCTGTACTCAACTGAACTCTGGAAATCCTGATGGGAAGAGGAGAGGGCCCTCTGGTCTCCAGGGCCCCTGGAATGGATAGATTGGCTAGATATCTCTCAGGTTCAAAGTGAGATACTCTTTTCAGGCAGGAAGCAGAGCCTTTCATGGTAATAATATGTTCTCTCTGGAGTGGTTTGGGGTTGACAAGCCTGGGGTTCTCCATCACAGAGTATCTTTACCCAAAGATATTATGGCCATGTTTGGGGCTTCATGGGAGTCTGTACTGAGCCTGACTTGCMCAAGACAGGTCAACACAGAGGAATAGCATCAATCTATCTTTCTTGCATRGAGGACAACCAAAGGAAGTTACTTCACAGCACATGGATGAGATCATATACAGGAAGTGTCATGACAGAGGATACACAGTCCCATCTATGATATGCAAAGAACACAGAGGAGCAATGGCCCTCAGAGGGAGTGTGGAAATACAGACTAATCACTAAGTGTCCAGAGCTGATAAGCTTACTTTAAACATGATCCAGGCTAGGACGTGGAGTCCCATCAAATGGGTTTAAAGAGCAGTCTTTACAAAGTTTGAAACTGTATCTCCAATTCCAAAATAATCCATGCTGTTGACTTCATTATTGGTGTGTGTGTGTGTGTATGCTATGCATGTGTATGTGTATGTTATGTGTGTGTCTATATGCCACAGCACACATGACCATGCACAGAAGCAGAGGTCAGATGTCCTGCTTTCTCATTCTCTATCTTACTCCTTGTAAAGGAGTCTATCACTACACCAGAGGCCAGCAAGCCCRGGCGATCATTCTGTCTCTGCCTCCCTGTGACACTGGGATTACAAGCACATGGATATGACAGGAGTGGACATTTTAAATACTAGGGGGCTCAAACTCACATCTGAACTGAAACAGTATACACATATTGTTTTTTATATAATCTTATTAATTCTTTGAGAAATTCGTACAGTATGTCATCATATGTACCCCCTTTCCTCCCCTTAACACCTCCAAGATAACCCTGTACTAACCATGTTCTCATGGGGATGTGGCTATCCACTAGAACCTGGCTGACAGCCAGTCGCCACACACTTTAAAAGAAACTGACTCTCCCTTCCCCAGAAGCCATCAACTGTCAATAGCTCCTAAGTTATAGGAGGTGCCTCACTCCAGGTTATAATGAGGACTAGACTGATCTTGTGCTGTTGAAAGAATGAGAAATACAGCTTAACTCCCCAATGCCTAAGTTTAGGGATGCCATCACACTCCTAAGGAGCCCTAATGCTGTCACACTCCTAAGGAGCCCTAAACACCTCAAATTCCAGACCCTGCTCTTTGTTAGAAACTAGGTGAAAGGTCACATTCCTTGAGCCTGCTCTCTATATGGAACTAGGTGAAAGGGCCTTGAGTATGTGATCCTGGCCCTGTAAGGTAATGAGAAATGAGCTAACTAGCGGCTTATCTGGCTTCTGTAAACTGCTTACGCCATCACCCCCACCCCCAACCAGGAGCCATGCAACCATGGACCTCCAATACAATAGGAAACTGATTGGTCTGCGGAGCGCGGGCTTGGGTAATTTAAACTGATTGGCTTAGAAACTATGGAGTGGTACAAATCGATTGGCTTGCACTTCGAGGGCTCTCAATGCTAAGGAATGATTGGTTTGAGATGCGCAGGCTTTGTTGTAAATTTATAAAAGCTGTCCCGATTCTGCACTCGGGGTCCACAGTCCTCTACCCCGACATGGTGTACGACTGTGAACCCCAGTGCGCCTGGAATAAAAATCCTCTTGTTGTTGCATCATGATCATTTCTTGCGACTGATTTGGGTGTCACTTTCGGAGGCTTGGGCGCCTCTCGTTTTTAGGGTCTTTCACTGTGAGTTTATGAGTACATTGGTCTTGTCATGTCTAGAAGACACTATTTTGCTCCAGTCTTCTTAGAGCTCTGGTTCTTACAATCTTCCCAGCACTGCTTTTGAGCTTATTCTTGAGCCTGTGTTGGGGGTCTAATACAAATTGCACATATTTGACTGAGTTCTCCAAAGACTCAGATATAGTCTCTATACTTTGAGCAGCTGTGAATATCTCTATTAACCAATATCCGCAGCACAAAGAAATTTCTCTGATGAGGTCAAGGGACCACACTAACCTACAGGTATAAGGATGCAAATTTAAAGAACAGTTTGATATTGTGCCCAGTTAGTCGGATAACAAGTACAATCTTGAGGGCCGTGAGCTCCCAACCATGGATTCTTGACTAGATTTACAGTTCCAAGCATACATTTCTTCTTGTGGAATAGGACTGAAATCTAATCGAAATTGACTGGTTGCCCCTAAAACATTCATGCCAATATTACACCCATGGTCAAATTGCCTATCAATCACCATTGGAGCTTGCAGGAGCTTCCAAGAGTCACCGCTGGGTAAGACTCTTAATGAGCTTTTTCCAGCAAAGGCCTACAAAAACACCTTCTGATACTATGAGAGCTGACAAACAGGAAGGAGGCTGCCTGGTCAGTATCAACTTGATTTCTGTATGTCCTATGACCAATGCGTGTTGTCTACAGCAATCAGGTCTCCTCACCGAGTTCCGATGGGTGACCGAGAGCAACGGCGATCGCCTATACTGCTTGGAGCAGAGGCTCGGGGACACTTCTGACCAACAGCCRGAGGGGACAACCCACATCTGGAACCATGGCTCCTGGGAGGAGCACAACGTGTGTGTGTGTGTGTGTGTGTGTGTGTGTGTGTGTGTGTGTGTGTGTTATAAAACTGTAGGTCCATGTAACTTGTTTTTTTGTTTGTTTGTTTGTTTTTTGTTTTTTGTTTTTTCGAGACAGGGTTTCTCTGTGTAGCCCTGGCTGTCCTGGGACTCACTCTGTAGACCAGGCTGGCCTCGAACTCAGAAATTCACCTGCCTCTGCCTCCCAAGTGCTGGGATTAAAGGTGTGCGCCACCACCACCCGGTGGTCCATGTAACTTGTAAAACACTCCTTAGTGTTAATTAGCCCCCCATACCCCCTTCTTCGCTCCAGCCTTCCAACTCTCACCTTAAATCTCCCTCCTCGCTAGCCCCTCCCTTCCTTTCACCTCGTGTCACCTGTGTTCTGCTGTACCGCTTTTAATCTTTCATCCTCCTCGTCGCCAATGGTCTTGTAGGCGACATTAATTTCCTGTAGTCCACAGGTTCTCCAAGTTATACACAGATCAAAAGATCTATTTGCTATTTGCCTTTTAAAAGCATTTTGAAATATAAAATACACAAGACATCACTCACTCGAATCAAAATGAAGCTAATTTTGCTAATTCTGACCACTTAGTTCATTCTGTAAAAAGGCATTTCTCCACTCATCTCCCTAACATCTTTCTCTAAAATAACACCCATTAGTTTCTAGATCTCTCCAGACCTCTCCGTGTGATTAAGTAAACCTATGCKGGCATGTTCCAGGGGTAACTCTGGTCAAAGGCACTGTAATAACTATCCGGGTGTCTTCTCTATGCACRGAAGAATAAACCAGGCCTGGTGGTACATGCCTGTAACCTGAGATGCTGAGGTAGAGGACTCTCAAGGCCACCCTGGGGTAAAGTGTGATACTTTGTCTTCAATAAGCAAAACTGAACAAACGGATGAAGTGGCATATACCAAATAAGACAAGGGGGAAGAAAAGAACATTCTAAAATACCAATGTAATGAGAGAATGCCATGTTGACCAAATGTTCTACTAAACTGACTGGCACCTCATGGCCAGGTCCAGGGGTAGCCAGGATTAGAGGCAGCCACTGTGACTCAGTGTGGCTGCTGACCTGGGCAAACGGGGGAGCACAAAGCAGGAAATGCCGAGAACCCATCAGCAGATGGGTGCTCATCAGCGTRGCATGGGCACCTGCCTCTGGGAAGCTCCCAGAGGTGCTCGTGAATCAAGCTGACAGCTCCAGCCTCAGCTGACCGGTCTGACAGTCTGAGCCACTGCCTGTTGGAAGACACACCCAGGTCAGCAGACCCTGTACCTTCCCTGACGCTTACGAGTAATGCTGACTATGAAGAACAACTCAACAGGAACATCTGGGAACGGGNAAGGATACATGCTCCACAATGTTCATAGCAGCCTTATTTATAATAGCCAGAAACTGGAAAGAACCCAGGTACCCATCAATGGAAGAATGGATACAAAAAATGTGGTATATATACACAATGGAGTACTATTCAGCCATTAGGAACAATGAATTCATGAAATTCTTAGAGAAATGGTGGAGGTGGAGAGCATCATACTGAGTGAAGCAACCCAGTCTCAAAAGAATACCCGTGGCATGCACGCAGTGATAAGTGGATATTAGCCTAGAATCTTGTAACACCAAAGACACAATCCACCTACCAAATGATGTCCAACAAGAAGGAAATAGTGGATCCTGGTTCTGGAAAGGCCAAATGCAGTAGTGTAGGGGAATACCAGAACAGGGAAGTGGGAAGGGGTGAATAGGGGAACAGGGGGATGGAAAAAGACATATGGGACATTTGGGGAGTGGGAAAACCAGGAAAAGTTAAATGAAATGTAAATAAAGAATATATCCAATAAAAAAGAATTAAAAAAAATAGGATGCAGAGATAAATAAAGAATTTACAAATGAGAAATATAGAATGACTTGCGAAGCACATAAAGAAATGTTCAACATCCCAGGGAAATGCATATCAAAAGACATTAGAAGAGCTAAGAAAAAAATTCAGGGTACAGTAGATGCTGGTGAGGATTGAAGAAAGAGGAAATCTCCTCCATTGTTAGTGGTAGTGGAAACTGGTACAACAACTTTGGAAATCTGTCTGGCAGGTATTTAGATATATGGACATAGTACCACCTGAGGATTCAGCTACACCACTCCTGGTCATATACCAAAAAGATTCTCCAACATATAAAAAGGACACATGATACACTATGTTCATAGCAGCCTTATTTATATTAGCCAGAAAGTGGAAAGAACCCAGATGTCCTTCAACAGAGGAATAGATGCAGAAAATGTGGTACATTTACACAATGGAATACTACTCAGCTATTAAAAACAATGACTGTATGTAATACTTAGGCAAATGGATAGAGCTAAAAAATATCATCCTGGTGAGGTTACAATTAGAAAAGAATACAAATTGTATGCACTCACTGATTAGAGGATATTAGCCCAAAAGCACTGAATACCCAAGATACAATTCACAGACCACATGAAGCTCAAGAAAATGGACTAGGAAAGTGTCGGTTCTTCAGTCCTTCATATAAACTGGAACAAAATAATCATGGGAGGAATTACAGAGCAAAGTGTGGAGTAAAGACTGAAGGAAATGCCATCCAAACACTGCCCCACCTGGTGATCCATGCCATATACAGTCACCAAACCCAAACATTATTGTGGATGCCAAGAAGTATATGCTGAGACAAGACGATATAGCTGTCTTCTGAGAGGCTCTTACAGAGCCTGACAAGTCCACAGGTAGAGGCTTGCAGCCAACCTTTGGTCTGAGCATGTGGTCGTGAATGGAGGAGTTGGAGAAAGGACTGAAGTAGCTGAAGGGGTTTGTAAMCCCATAATCAATACCCTGCAGAGCTACCTGGGACTAAACCACCAATCAAAGTGTACACATAGAGAGACCCATGGTACCAGCAGAATATATAGTAGAGAATAGCCTTGTTGGTCCTGTGAATGTTTGATGTCCCAGTGTGGGTAAATGCAAGGGTAGAAAGGGAGGAATAAGTAGGTGTGTAGGGGAACACCCTCATAGCAGCAGGGAAGGGGGGATGGAATAGGGAGTTTCAGAGAGGAAGCATGAATAGGGGACAGCATTTGAAATGTAAATAAAATATCCAAAAAATATAAAGAAGAAAAAGTGATAATCTACCAGGACAGACAAGCAGGAGAAGATGGGTGTTGAGCAGGGTAAGAGGGGGATAAGATAGGGTGCTTTCAAAGAGAAACCAGGAAAGGGAATAACATTTGAAATGTAAATAAAGAAAATATCTAATGAAAACTAGGCACAACATTAAAAAAGTTAACATCAGCATGAGATATTTCAAGTGAACTCATAATTCTCTATATTGCAAAGCTATTGATTAGAAAAATACTTTGTATACTATGTTTGCCCAAAATAATTGTGATTTTTTGCATTGTTGAAATATGTGTTTTGATATGAAAACATATTTTAAATAAATGTAGTTCTGTTGGACTAAAAATGTCTATTTCCACTATTTGCAGAATTTAAATGTTTTTAGATGGTACGTATTTAAGAAGTAGAACAATATCATTTTTATAATAAACAAATGAGAGAAAATAATATAAGATGGCTCCAGAAAAAAAAAATCAATTGAGTCCTAATTTTTCTAATCTACAAAGCAGCAGATCCTATTTGTTTCTGGTTGTTACTGAAAATGGCTTATCTATCACCAGAATCTTAGCTTTGGGAAATTAACAGGAGCTTTCAAGTTTTAGCTATTTAAGAATTATAGTAGAAAGACTGCAAAAAATGTTAAATCTCCTTCATGGAAAATGAATTTATCCCCCCAGTTCCCCAAATTGTCAATTCTAGTTTCACAGAAGAAATCTAGTGTTTCACATATTTGGCAGACTTTTAAATCACTGAACCACATCATTTGGCCATAAAATTAATTTTTGTATCGTTCTCTTCCTTTTTCCCATGTCATTTGGAACTGTATCTTTGTGTCTGTGACTGTGTCTTTGTCAATGCAAGCAAAGTTCTTTACATACACACATATTATGGAAAAAGGGAGCACACATAGAGACAGGGCTAATTTATAGTGGTGACATCTATTAGGGCCATACAGTCCACCAAACATGTCCTGCCTATACTGTACATATACTTCCTGAGGATGCCATAACATATTCCATATGTCAATCACAATAAAGTAAAAGCACAAATCCCAAATTATGCACACTCAGTCATTGAGTATGCTTCTATATGTCTCTCTTTTTTATTAGATATTTGCTTTATTTACAATTCAGATGGTATCCCATTTCCTCCATATCCCTGTGAAACACCCCTATCAAATCCCCCCTCCTCCTGCTTAATGACCCCTACTCCCAATTTCCTGACCTGGCATTGGCCTACATTGCGGCATTGAGCCTTCAAAGGAACAATGGCCTCTACTCTCATCAATGTCTGAAAAGGCCATCTTCTGCTACATATGAAGCTTGAGTCATGGGTCCTTCAATGTGTACTCTTTGGTTGGTGGTTTAGTCCCTGGGGGTACTAGTTAGTATATAGTTTTGTTCCTCCTATGGGACTACAAACTTATTCAGCTYCTTGTTTCCTTTTTCTAGCTCCTCCATTGGGAATCCTATGCTCAATCTTTTGGTTGTCTGTGAGCCATGGGTATTTCTATCTACCTCCTAAGAAGGATCAAAGTATGTTCACTTTCCTCTTCCTTTTTCTTGAGCTTCATGAGGTCTGTGAGTGGTATTTTGTATATTCTGAGCTTTGGGGCCAATATCCACTTATCACTGATTGCATCCCATGTGTTCTTTTGTAATTAGATTATCAATTTCAGGATTATATTTTCTAGTTCCATCTATTTGCCTAAGAATTTCATGAATTCATTGTTTTTCATAGCTAAGTAGTACTCCATTGTGTAAATGTACCACAGTGTTGTATCCATTCCTTTGTTGAGGAAAATCTGTGTTATTTCCAGCTTCTGGGTATTATAAATAGGGCTACTATGAACATAGTGAAGCATGAGTCCATATTACATGCTGGAGAATCCTCTGGGAATATGCCCAGGAGTGGTATAGCAGGGTCATCTGGTAATATCACGCCCAGGATTTCTGAGGAACTGCCAGACTGATTTCCAGAGTGGTTGTACCAGCTTGCAACCCCACCAGCAGTGGAGGAGTGTTCTTCTTTCTCGACATCTTCAGTAACACCTGTTTTCTCCTGAGTTTTTTATCTTAGCCATTTTGAATGGTGTGAGGTAAAATCTCAGGGTTGTGTTGATTTGCATTCCCCTGATGACTATGGATGTTGAACATTTCTTAAGGTGCTTCTCAACCATTTGATATTCTTAGTTGAGAATTCTTTGTTTAGCTCTGTATCCCATTTTTAATAGGGTTATTTGGTTGTCTGGAGTCTAACTTCTTGAGTTATTTGTATATGTTGGATAATAGCCTTCTATCAGATATAAGATTAGTGAAGATCTTTTCCCAAACTGTTGGTTGCTGTTTTCTCCTCTTGACGGTGCTCTTTGCCTTGCAGAAACTTTGCAATTGAAAGAGATCTCATTAGCCAATTCTCGATCTTAAAGCATTAGCTATTAGTGCTTTGTTCAGAAAATTTTTCCCTGTGCCCATGCACTCCAGGCTCTTCCCTGCTTTTTCTTCTACTAGATTCAGATTATCTAGTTTAATATGGAGCTATTTGATCTACTTGGACTTGAGCTTTGTACATGGAGACAGAAATGTATCAATTTGCATTTTTCTACATGTTGAATGCCAGTTGAGCCAGCACCATTTGTTGAAAATGTTGTCCTTTTTCCACTGGGTGACTTTAGCTCCATTATCAAATATCAAGCGCCCATAGGTGTGTGGCTTTGTCTCTGGAACTTTAATTCTATTCCATTGATCTACCTGTCTGACATTGAACCGATACCATGCAGTTTTTATCACTATTGCTCTGCAGTATAACTTGAAGTTAGTGATGGGGATTCCACCCGAGATTCTTTATTGTTGAGAAGAGCTTTCATTGTCCTGGGGATTTTTGTTATTCCAGATACATTTGGAAATTGCTCTTTCTAACTCTATGAAGATTTGGGTTGGAATTTTGATGAAGATTTCATTGAGTCTGTAGATTGCTTTAGGCAAGATGGACATTTTTACTATATTAACATTGCCAAACCATGAACATGGGAGATCTTTAAATTTTCTGAGATCTTCTTCAACTTCTTTCTTGAGAGACCTGAAGTTCTCGTCACACAAATCTTTCACTTACTTGACTAGAATCACAACAAAGTATTTTACATTATTTGTGATTATTGTGAAGTGTGTCATTTCCCTAATTTCTTTCTTTGCCTCTTTATCCTTTGAGTATAGRAAGGCTACTCATTTGTTTGAGATAATTTTATATCCAGTCACTTTGCTGAAATATATTTTTTAATCAGGTTTACGAGTTCTCTGGTGGAATTTGTGGGGTCACTTAAGCATACTATCATATCACCTGCAAATTTATACGTTGACTTCTTCCTTTCACTTTGTATCCTTTTGACCTCCTTTTGTTCTCTAATTCCTCTGGCTGGRACTTTGAGTACTGTATTGAACAGGTAGGCAGAGAATGGACAGCCTGTCTAGTCTCTGATTTCAGTGGGATTGCTTCAAGTKTCTCTTCATTTAGTTTGATGTTGGCTACTGGTTTGATGCATATTTCTTATACTATGTTAAGATAAGGGCCTTAAATTCATGATCTTTCCAAGACTTTTATCATGAAGAGGTGTGGGATTTTGTCAAATTCTTTCTCAGAATCTAATGAAAACATCACATTTTTTCTTTGAATTTGTTTATATAGTGGATTACATTGATGGTTTTCCTATATTGAACATTCCCTCCAATCTTGGATGAATACATGTTCATAGTAGACGATCATTTTGGTGTGTTCTTGGATTCAGTTGGCAAGAATTTTATTAATGATGTGCCCATCAATATTCATAAGGCAAATWGGTCTGACATTCTCTTTCTTTGATGTGTCTTTGTGTGGTTTAGGTATGGGGTAATTGGGTAGCGTTTCCTTTTTCATTTCTGATTTTGTTGATTTGGATATTATCTCTGTTTCCCCTTGGTCAATTTGGCTTAGGATTTATATGTCTTGTTGGGTTTTTCAAAGATCCAGCTCCTGRTTTGGTTAATTCTTTGTATAGTTCTTTTTGTTTCTACTTGGCTGATTTGTGCCCTGAGATTGATTATTTCCTAACATCTACTCTTCTAGGGTATACTTGCTCCTGTTTGTTACAGCACATTCAGATGTGATGTCAACCTGCCAATGTATGCTCTTTCCATTTTCTTTTTGGAGGCACTGAGAGTTATGAGTTTTCCTCCTAGGACTGCTTTTAGTGTTTCCCATATGTTTGGGTATGTTCTGTCTTAATTTTCATTAAATTCTAAAATGTCATTAATTTATTTTTTTATTTCTTCCTTAACCAATTTATTGTTGAGGGGAATGTTGTTCAATTTTCATCATTATATTGGCTTTCTTTTATTTTTGTTGTTATTGAAGGCCAACATTAGTCCATGGTGATCTGATAGGGTGCAGGGGGTTATTTCAGTATTTTTTTTTTAATCTGTTGATGTCTGTTTTGTGACTGAGTATATGGTCTATTTTGGAGAAGGTACAGTGAGATGCTGAGAAGAACGTATATTCTTTCTTTTAAGATAAAATGTTCTATAGATATCTGGTTAAATCCATTTTGTTCATAACTTCTGTTAATTTTACCTTGTCTCTCTTTAATTTCTGTTTCTGTTATCTGTCCATTAATAAGAGTGGGTTCTTAAGTCTCCCATTAATATTATGTGAGGTGCATTGTGTGCTTTGAGATTTAGTAAAGTTTCTTTTATGAATGTGGGTACCCTTGCATTTGTAGCATAAATGTACYGAATTGAGAGTTCATCATGGTACATTTTTTTTCCTTTGATAAGTATGACATGCCCTTCTTTATCTTTTATAATTACATTAGTTTGAAGGTCAATTTTATTCTATATTAGAATGGCAACACCAGCTTCTTTCTTGGGACTATTTGCATAAACAATTGTTTCCACTCTCTTACTCTGAGGTAGTRTCTGTCTCTGTGACTAAAGTAAGTTTTCTGTATGCAGGGAAATGTTGTGTCCAGTTTATGTATCCAGTCTGTTAGTCTATGTCATTTTATTGGAGAATTGAGCCCATTGATACTAAGAGATATTAAGGAAAAGTGATTGTTGATTCNAACGAGTGGTGGGAGTCAGGGGAAGATATATTTTAAAAAAATTGTCTCCTTCAGTCAGGGAATTTCACAGTATAATTATATAGTGAGGACATCAAATTAGCAGAATGAGGGACTGACAGATGCAGCAGCAAAGCACCACCRTCGTCGTCATCCCCAGAGCCACAACCACTCACGGTACAGCCTCCTGAGTAAGCTAGGAAACTCTCCTCTCTCTAGATCCTAAATGCACCCTACGGATGGTAGGAAATCTCTGCCGGATGGGTTCTCAGCAGCCACTGATTGMTTCTCCGACCCTCTCATGTCACCCTTGAAAAATAACATCCCCAGAGGGCTGGACAGCCAAGTCCAGCCCCTGCCCAAGCACTCAGAAGTCTAGTGGGAGAAACACTCYCCTTGGGCTTTGGGAGTCCAAACTAAATGCATGTAGAGCTCTCTGCATCGTTACCATGGTTATAGATAACAAGGGCCGTGGCAAAGCACAGCAAATTAGTTAATGATGAGAGAGAAACTTCCAGCAGTGACACATTCTGCTTAAGCGAATGGCTTTCCTTACTCGGTGGCAAGCCGGTTTCTGGTGCCAGGGCAAGCTCCGGTAGTGAGAGAGATAATAATGTGGGGGAAGAGTGTGGGAAACAGGCTAACGGCACAGCCTGTTTCTGTCCGCCCTCGCGCTTTCTGCCAACAACAACAAAAAAAAAAACCGAGTGCGAGCCATGCGAAGGTCTCACAATCCCTTGAGGCCTTGTTTCCTGGGCCAGCAGAGAGGACAGGAAGACAGTGAGACAGGCCCTGGCCCTTGGCCAGATTGTGTGAGCTTGTCTGAGCAGTCACAGTAAGAGCGGGATAAGACCCGTGTGGCCTCGCTTGGTGGCTCAACAGTTTTGCTCTATGTCATCAAGTCCCTGGGCGCCGAGCTTCAGTCCGACTGTGGTGGTAATCTGAAAAGTGAGCTATGATTATTCTCTGTCCGGTAGCCACCCTCTTCATACTGTGTCTGTGGCTCCTCCATCAAGAGAGTCCATTTCCCTTCATTCGAACCAAAATCGTTTTCCTTCTGAGTTGTTTTGACCAATAAAATGTGGCGATGATGAAGCCACAAGTACTAGAGTCCTGACCCACTCCCAGAAACGTCCAGCGCAGTGACCATTAGCCTGTAAAGTCAAACTGAATGTATCAGCAGCCCACAGGCATACTTTATTTTTTCAGTTCCGCCTCAGTCCCGGTCGCTGGAGAAGCAGATGTTGTTGGGGGAGTGGAGGATCTCTTCAAGACTATTCTGTGACTATCTTACGATGAGAGTATATTGGGGTTTTTGTTGTTGTTGTTGTTGTTGTTGTTGTTGTTTTCTTCTAAAAAAGGAGAAGGGACAGTGGGAATAAACCAGTGGCTGGGATTGCAGTGGGATCACAAGGTTGTGCTGTCCCTAAAGAACAATTGGGAAAACTAAGGCAGTGTGGGATAGCATGAGTGCCTCGAGGTTGAGGAACTGCTGCATAACCCTCAGGGGGCTAACAAGGGATGTCAGCCATCGGCAAGAAGCAGCCTGTAGGACAGCTTTACTGACCAAAAGCAGAMGTGACGGTTCAGCAGTAGCTGCTGTGCTTGGAGAGGCTGCAAGATGCTTCTCTGAAGCAAGCCACAAATGCCCCCTCAGTCTTGCCCGCCTTGATCTACAACCTCCCACAAGACAATGAGTCCCCTGTCACCCCTCACTCTATTTTATTTTTGTTTTTTATGTGTATTAGTGTTTGCCTGTGTAAATGTCTGCACACTACTGTTTTATTTTTGTTTTTTATGTGTATTAGTGTTTGCCTGTGTAAATGTCTGCACACTACTTATGTTCAGTGCCCACCAGGGCCAGAAGAGGGTATGGGATCTCTCGGGATTGGCCGTACATACTGTTGGGAGCTGCCCTGTGGGAACTGAAGGAGGGTCCGCTGGAAGAACAGCC
>BDUI01001055.1:177826-200768 GCA_002335545.1 Apodemus speciosus
TAAAATTAAATGTGGGCTTTATTAATGACTGTAGTATGAACTTGTTGAGGCTTTGAGAATATATATCATTATAATAATGAAAACTAAAGTATACTAATACTTATCTAACAAAATAATATTTTAATAATTTAAATTGTGATTGTAGCAGTAAATTAACAGGATGTTGTAATCATTACAGCAGCAAGCATTTATGTGTTATTCATGTGAGTAAAACTGTGTAGGTGTGCATATGCTTGCATACTCATTTAACAGAAATTATTAATAAACAGGAACATAATTTCCAAAGAAGATGAAGCTGAGTCCCAGAATCATTCTTCAAGTGACAGAGACAACATYGAGTCAGGTAAACTGTTAAGGTTTGCCCACAAGCGTATTAGTAAGAAGCAATAAGGGTCTTCCTTCCCAAAATGAGCACCTAACTAGAATCCATAAAAGTTCATTAATCTATTTCATAAATTAGATTAGTTCATTTTTGTTTTTATTGGGTATTTTCTTAATTTACATTTCAAATGTAATCTACTTTCCTGCTTACCCTTCCACATAAAACCACCTATCCAACCCCTTCTCCTCCTGCTTCTATGAGGGTGTTTTCTCCCACCCACACAGATACCTAGTCATCCCTTCCTGACCTCTCATTCCCCTATACTGGGGCATCAAGCTTTCACAGGATGAAAGGCCTCTCCTCACATTGATGCCTAATGAGACCATCCACTGCTACATATGCAGGTGGAGACAAGTATCACTTTATGTGTGTTCTGTGGTTGGTGCTTTAGTCCCTGGGAGATCCGGGGGTTTGGTAGGTTGATATTGTTCTTCCTATGGGGTAGATACCCTTTTAATCTCCTTAATTTGTGGTTTTAAAGAGGTCATTGCATTTTATAGTGCATATAAATTTGTAATGTGATCCCCACTGTCAGGAATGTATCAAAGTTATACAGTATCATAAATATACCCAATATATGACAGACACCTGATCTCTAAAGACAGAATGAAAATAACATGAAATCTTTGGACTCTAGATATCCACAAGTACAAGGCAATGATTAAAATTGCTGTGTCCATTTCTTCCTTTACATGGTGTAATATCAAGGTGAAGATAATCTGCACATAATGTATTAATTTTCCTAAAGGGTTCTTTACTCTGCTGAGCTTATAGGTAGCAAAGGACTGACATGGAATTACAATAATCTAGAAAATCTAGTAAACTTCAAGAACCATAACAGAATAAACAATGGTTATATTGTTGAATGTCTTTGGCCATTTATGGTAACATGCTACCAGTATCACTGACCCAAGACTGCTTGGATTCTGGGTATGGTAGTGTCTGTGATAGTTCCATTTGATTTTTCTTAGACTCCAAGGTGGTATGTTGAAGATATTTACTGCCAAAGCAGTTCTCACAGTGTATCTAAGGATACAAAATGTCAGAAAATCCCTAATCTCTGGTATGTGCTGAAGCTTGAATCTTGTATCTTCTTTGCAGAAGACACAGCCCAGCATAACTAAGACAAGGAAATCACACTCAAAAGCAGAGGTATGAATATCCCATAGGATGACTGTTACTATATAAAACAGGGAGCTAAGCAGTCAGACCATAGAGAATCTTAAGTAAATGAGTACAGTATTCACAGCTTTCCATGGGCTCAGTCTGCTGAGAGTGATACAAGAACTCTTCCTTCTCTTTAGGACCATAGAGTAGGGCTTTAGTTATATCCAGGACCATATAAGTACTAGAATATAACCCACAGCCTGACAAATCCTCCCCTTTTAGACAAATTTATTTACTCTCCTTTCTTCTTATCGATGAGTAATGTGCCCTCAAACAGAGAATGGAATCAGATACAATCAGGAGAGAGATCTCATATCTAGGCATGGACATCAAACCCAACAGTTTGCATTTTCTCCAAACTTTGATCCCAGAAACCTTCAAAGTTGCTAGATCCAGGTAGTCCAGAGTTACAGAAGGTACCTGCATTTTTTTAACTCAAGACAGTAGTGATAATTTTGTTTTCTGTAAAACTCCAATTATGTTATGTGAACAAGAGTTTGGTTAATCATAGTTTAGAACTCAGACATAATGCAGATTGACCAAATAGCAGACTATTTGCTTTATTGTGCTCTGGGAGTAGGATGATCTTTGCAAGCTGGAGATAATTTTTGTTCTGAGAATAATTGACAGAGTATAAATGTCAGAGCCCTCAGAAGTCCTATGGATACTCCCCTTTTTCCTATCCCCACTGCTGCTGTCTTGCGCTGCTGCTGTGTTTATTATTACTGCTTTTTGAACTGCTGGTATACTGAAAACAACACTGGTACTTGCTTCAAAGAACTACATCCCTRCTCAACAGGGGGATACAGTATAGAGGTCCACATCCCCTTTCTCCTCTAACTTTATTTCTCTCATAACTCTTGCTGGGATCTTAGGGTACATAAGGGAGGTAGAGATGTAAGAATGCAATAAAAATACTTACAAAAATGCTGCCTATATCACATGATTCTTGGGAGYCTGTACAAAGAATAAAACAGCCTGCTCTACCTGGACTTGTCCAGCATTCGGTTTTCTTGGGAGTGTGAATTCATCTACATGTAATCTAAAGTACATTTCATCCCCATTCCTGTCTCCCCAGGAACCCCTTTTAATTTTTTTCATCTTTTGTAATAAGCAAAATGGAGAAATGTTAGAAACACCCCACATTTCAGCAAAAGACCACCTTCAGGTCAGAGAGCCAACAGCTGTATCATCACATGCAACACATTTCTACTGTCACAAGCCTGTGCATCATACCCTTCTTTCTCTTTCTCCATTCAATGTTAAGAGGTCCCATCACCCTAATACATTTCTTGTGCAAAGTGCATTATGTGGTATAGTCTTTGCARCATTCCTCATCCTTGAACTTCCAAGGTACACTTTTGAGGCAAAACTTTGATGCAAAACAATGGAACACAAAGAACTAATATAAAAGCTACAGTAGTTTTAAACAATGCAAGTTGATAGTAAGTCACGCTAAGAAATGATGCAATCAGTGATGAGATTAAGTTTAACTAGACTCATGTTTTTGTATATGAGATATAATTTAGAACAGATAGTTAAAACAAAGATATTTTAACTCAGATATGTTAGTGCTCAAGCCTGACAGAGAAATTCTGAATATGGCATTTAATTTACTTAACCTTATTATGAAAGAATCTCCCAGTTCCTAGAAGTGACCCTCTTGATGTGTCCAATGACATATGGGCACCACCAGAAAGATCTACATCTGGATTTTGATATGACTACCACTGCACAGCCCTATTCCTACATGCTCTGCTAGGGCCCAGTCTGAACTGTGGGCAAACAATAGAATTAATTGTCTTCATATTTTCAACAACAAGGTGAAGTCATTTCTCCCATGTATGCCTCTACCAAAAACAAACAAGCACACAAACAATACAGAACAAAAAATGAAATAAAACAAGGACAATAACAACAATAACAACAACAGCAACAAAGCAACAACAAACCCAACTCTCATCAATTGGGCTTAAAAGCCAGAATCCCTTTACCCATAGCATCACAGAGACAACAGGATCCTGGGACATCTACCTAGGTAGAGACTAGGGACTAGTATCTTTCATTATAGTTATATAATTCATTTTGTTTATAACTTATCCTTCTATTATTTCTGATCATATCAATCCCTAAGCTAACTGTAGCTTGACACCTAAAGAACCAGGGGCAACTAGGACTTACCCAAAGATAAAGTACCACTGTCCTTGTTCATTAATCAGCACTCTTGGTAGTTACAAATAAGAAATCTTTATTTAAATAGGTAAACATGATTGCCTTGTTCATATGATACATGTTACAAAATAAGTAAGTTGTAGATGTACCTTGGTTGTATTCCCTTATCTAAAGAAACTCATTTTAGAGTTAATTCCCTAGAAAATCAATGACCTGTGTTTAATTCCTGACATATAATCAGATAGGAAAAAGGATGTAAAGTTTATGTAAGGTCTGAGGAAACAGGACNCATTCCTCATCCTTGAACTTCCAAGGTACACTTTTGAGGCAAAACTTTGATGCAAAACAATGGAACACAAAGAACTAATATAAAAGCTACAGTAGTTTTAAACAATGCAAGTTGATAGTAAGTCACGCTAAGAAATGATGCAATCAGTGATGAGATTAAGTTTAACTAGACTCATGTTTTTGTATATGAGATATAATTTAGAACAGATAGTTAAAACAAAGATATTTTAACTCAGATATGTTAGTGCTCAAGCCTGACAGAGAAATTCTGAATATGGCATTTAATTTACTTAACCTTATTATGAAAGAATCTCCCAGTTCCTAGAAGTGACCCTCTTGATGTGTCCAATGACATATGGGCACCACCAGAAAGATCTACATCTGGATTTTGATATGACTACCACTGCACAGCCCTATTCCTACATGCTCTGCTAGGGCCCAGTCTGAACTGTGGGCAAACAATAGAATTAATTGTCTTCATATTTTCAACAACAAGGTGAAGTCATTTCTCCCATGTATGCCTCTACCAAAAACAAACAAGCACACAAACAATACAGAACAAAAAATGAAATAAAACAAGGACAATAACAACAATAACAACAACAGCAACAAAGCAACAACAAACCCAACTCTCATCAATTGGGCTTAAAAGCCAGAATCCCTTTACCCATAGCATCACAGAGACAACAGGATCCTGGGACATCTACCTAGGTAGAGACTAGGGACTAGTATCTTTCATTATAGTTATATAATTCATTTTGTTTATAACTTATCCTTCTATTATTTCTGATCATATCAATCCCTAAGCTAACTGTAGCTTGACACCTAAAGAACCAGGGGCAACTAGGACTTACCCAAAGATAAAGTACCACTGTCCTTGTTCATTAATCAGCACTCTTGGTAGTTACAAATAAGAAATCTTTATTTAAATAGGTAAACATGATTGCCTTGTTCATATGATACATGTTACAAAATAAGTAAGTTGTAGATGTACCTTGGTTGTATTCCCTTATCTAAAGAAACTCATTTTAGAGTTAATTCCCTAGAAAATCAATGACCTGTGTTTAATTCCTGACATATAATCAGATAGGAAAAAGGATGTAAAGTTTATGTAAGGTCTGAGGAAACAGGACMTTGTGAGTACTTAAGAAAAAGTATTTAGTATCTAAGAATGTGTTTTAAGGTTGGTAAAAGCAAGTGAAAGAATAAAAATTAATAAAAATATTTATGCTATATAAAATTAATAAAAACTCTTTAGATTTCTTTCACTCCCTATAGTATTTTTTGTATTAGAATCTCAAAACCTCAGAGCTCTAACAGTGATCAATGGGGTAATGATAAACTAGTAGGCTAAGCCTGGTAAAACATTCAACACTATGTTCCATTACAATAGTTCCAAGCTCAAGATTTTAAGTTTCCTTTGGTTGCCTTTTAAGTATAGAGTTAAAAATGCTTCTCATTGTGCAAAATCTATATAAACCCATTATTCTGAATATGTGAAGTCCTCAATTCATGATCTATAGTCATACTGAAAGTCAAGATTCCTATAACCTTAAGGAAATCCACTTGGATACACCTGTCATGGGCTAAATGCACGACAACATGTACCCTTTTTAATCAACCATCAAAACTTCCCCTGCTTCTCAACAGTTTGATCAAGATCCTTGTAGTAAGTGATGTGAACGGCAGTTTTTCACASAATRYCCAACATTGCTTTATTTAAAGCAATTTCCATGTAGTGTATATTATGGCTCATCTTTATCCATATCATTAACCATAGGGCTGTGGCCAGGAACTGGAACATTTATCTATTGTTAAAAGGCTGTCTATCAATTTCTCTGTTGTTGTCTTTCCCTGCCATTAAACACCTTAAATGCCATATTCAACAGCTCTCTCTGAGAATTTTGAAGGCTATTAAACAGACTTTAATAGTTTATTTTTTTTTTAATATGAAGAGCCTACTGGGAGAGGTATTGAGAATCAAGGACATCAATATGCTCATTAGAATTACTATCTAATATTTTGTAAGTAAGGAGGATTTCTATACCTAGGATGAGGAACTCAGCAGATACTAATCTCTGGGAGACCTCCTTCAGTTTATCAAAAAGCCATTGCCTTGTGGGAGGACTTTTGGTCTCTATCCAAAAGGCAAATCACAATTTTCCCAGACTACACTGCCAGTGAACTGATTTTCAGCATTAACCTGGTAGTTTCAGTGATGGGGGGGGGGCACTGAAGAATTGCATCTGCTCATGTAAGATCACAATTGTGTATGTGATAGACATAATTTGTTAAGGGTTACAGAGCTGACCAAACTTTATCCTTTTCTATAGTGGTGGGAATAGAAGAAAAATAGTATAGAGGTTATGCCCAGTGAGGTTATAGGTTTGAATAAGACACCATGGATTCTTTGTTTAAGCTAGATGGGTCAGTAGAAACAACATCAAGAAAACACAAGGTATCTTTATACGTGGGAGATCTCAGGCATAAGAAAAGGTTGTATAGGTAGGCTACCAGGACCTGACACTTTTCTAACCTCTCTACCCTGACATATCCAGTTCTACCTGGTTTAAAATTGCTCAAAGATTTCCACTTCTTTTTCTCTCCCTATGTCCTCCACACATTTGCACAGTGGTTCTCACTACAAGTAGGGCACATATCTGGTGGGTGTCTGTGTGACCCCTTCTGTCTGTGCTGCATGTCTACTGGTCATTGTATGGGTATCTTACCCATCCTGTATTTATTTACATGGGGACAAGTAGGGCTCTATGTGTCTTATGTCCACACATACACTGGTAAGATGTTGCAGAAGGCTGTTCTGGGTGAATGTTTGCGCACATGCACTTTAGCCATAGCAGTCCTCAGATCTCAAGAAGACTATTTTAAATAGTGAGTAAGAACTCTTTTTGAGAAAGCATAGACTTGGGATTTGGTCTACAAACATCATGTGCAAAGACACATGTTGGTATTCATACATGTAACCAATGTTTTGGGCAAAGAGAGGAAATTATAATCACGGAAGCTTGTTTGAAGCCCCCAAGCTACAGTTGCAGCACAATACCAAAGAGTTATGATAAAGAAGGGTACCAGGCATCCTCCTCTGGCCCCAGCATGCATGTCCTGCACACACTTGTGGACACACACAGATAGATAAATACTAATAGAATATTGTATCTGGTATAAGATATTTTCTCAGGTACATGATTGGATATTGTTTTTTTTTTCTAAATGTCCTGCTTTGCAACAATGCATTTTTCAGGAATAGACACTATGAAGAATGACAGAATTGCTGAAAATTACAGTATAGAAAACTGTATTTATTGACATGGAGTATAGGAAATCTCCATGACATTAAACATAAATGTAAAGAAACACTTTAGCTAGAACTACATGTAAGCAATTTATAGTAGATGCTTCACTGGAGCCCATGACTTCTCTTGTCACAAGTCTTTCTCTAATTGACTCATATCACCTATCATTATTGCCCTACTGAAATATATATTTAAACCAATAAGAATTATGTTTCTCTGCATTAACCACTCAAGCCATTATTGCATTAGGTGGCACATCTTGACCTCAACTTCCACTTTGAATCCTGAAAAATCTACCTGTGATTCTGGATTTGAGGCTTAATTTTTCTGAAGTGTGGTTAGTAGTTCTGGAATTTTTGGTGTTAGCTCCAAAGGAGTGGAATTTTGGGCTACTCCTATTTTTTTCCAAGTCACAAATACAAATAAATCAACTTCCTCAGTAATAGTAATGTTGTCTTCATGCCTGCAAAGCAAACCACATCGGTGTTATCAGCTTCAGCTTTATTTAGACACATGTAGAGGCATGATAGCCAACAAATGATGGAGAAGTAAAACACTATTAGCATTGCCTTTTGCAATTCACAAGCCTCTAAATCTATCTGCTTTATTTTTTGTTTATATTTTAATCTTTAAGACAAATATTATTTTAAGCTTTCCTGATAACTTTGTTAAGTTACATGTGTACATCTTGCCACATAAGCTCCAAAGAATTCTACAGCAAACCCTGTCCTTTGCCCCCCTTTGTGAATTGATATTTTATGATTGATTATTAAAGAACAAATGCCAATCCCTTAAATGAGTCTCCAAATCTGAAGAATAGTCAGATATTATCCTTATTCTATCTACATAAAAAAATAAATGAACAAACAAACATAAACAACTCACTTTAAATAGAGCATAGGCAGAACAATGAGGCAAAAGCCTGAGTTTAGTTAATAGGAGAAATGCAGAGATGATAAATTTGGAGAATTATTTTGAAATCCATCATCATTCTGAGCATTGTGCAAAAATATCACAATAAATGAGACATTAACATCAAATATACTTGAACTTGTGTAAATTTGATCCATAAACATCAATTTTCTCTTCTACCTATGAATGTAGGATAAAATGGGATAAGTATGAGGGGCTTATGTAATTAGGTGTGTAAAACTCTCATTCTTTCTGAGTGAATATACTTCCACCTCCTAGAACTTTTCCATAACGGTCTCACATTACTCCATCAGTAGTTAAAGTGATGAATGTGGCTCCTACTGCTTGCTTGTTGTTTATAAAACGTTTGCATCTTAGGCATTTTCCCCTTACACTACTTCTAGACTAGTTTATATAGTTTTGCTTGTCAAGATGTGTGAATTCATTATCCTAGTGTAGATACTGTCCTTGAAAATGGCTACCTGTTGTTGCTGGAAATGTCTGGAGTGTTCCCAGAAAATTTTACACTTCTGATAGTATGAACAGGTTTATGCCTCTTTCCTTATTYAGGGTTTCTATTCCTGTACAAAACATCATACCCAAGAAGCAAGTTGGGGAGAAAACAGTTTATTCAGCTATACTTCTACATTACTGTTCATCACCAAAGGAAGTCAGGACTGGAACTCAAACAGGAAAGGAAGCAGGAGTTGATGTAGAGGTCATCAAGGGATGTGACTTTCTAGTTTGCATCTCCTGGCTTACTCAGCTTTCTTTCTTAGGAAACCCATGACGACCAACCCATGTATGGCACCACTCAAAATAGGCCCTCCTACCCTTAATCACTAATTGAGAAAATGTCTTACAGCTGGATCTCATGGAATGATATCTTCAAGGAAGGCTTCTTTTTCTGTGATAACTATAATTGTGTCAAGTTACTACACAAAACCAGCCAGTATATCTCTCCTTGGTAGTCATCCACTTATTTTATACACAGGTGTCACTTGTTGAAATCAAGAAATTTTGGTACCATATATGTCTAGTATAATGTAATAAGAATGGCGGAAGTTAATGGACAGTTCATGTTTAACAAATGCCATTAGACAAGTTTCCTTATGATGAACAGACTTGTTTTACATATATAATGGCTCATTATGCATGACATCTTTTAACATATTATCAGTGTTCAAATTCTCCAACTTTATCACTAGCAGAGACTTTGGCTTTCTTTTAACTTCTCTCCTTTAGAAACTCAGCTTAAACGCAAATCTTTTCACACTTGGCTTCTAGTTTCCAAGTTAAACTTTTCCTCAGCTAGTGTTTTACACTTTGCATGATAGACTTAGATCTGCCAAGGCTTTTCAAAGTGTATAAATATAATGATGTATGGATAATCTCAGCAAAGCCATTAAAACTTAATCTAGTATTCAGACATCAAACAAGAGACATAGCTATCATACTGATTCCATAGGTTACTACTGTCAGGTCACTTTTGTTCATCAGGTTTGACCCAGGGATACAGTAACCCTGCCCACCCAGAGGCCAGAGTTCTTTGTGTTTGCATTTGTGCCTGAAGGAAAGCCAGGGCTCTGGTTTCCCACTCACTCCTACAAGACCTAGAGGAAGGAAAACTTTACAAATAATCATCAAATCCAAGAGCTGGTTCTTTGACAAAATCAACAAGTTAGATAAATTCTTAGGCAGACTAACCAGACGACACAGAGACAGTATCCTAATTAACAAAATCAGACATGAAAATGGACTTATAACAAACTGAAGAAATAAAAAAGATTATCAGATTCTATTACAAAAGTTTGTTCTAAAATATACTAGAAAATCTAGATGAAATGAGTGATTTTCTCAACAGATACTAGGTACTAATGTTAAATCAGGATCAGATAAACCACCTAAACAGACTGTAACCACTAAATGAATAGAAGCAGTCATAAAAATTACCCAATCAAAAAAGCCTAGGATCAGATGACTTTGTACAGAATTATATCAAAGAAGTCCTAATAACAATACTTCTCAAACTGTTCCATAAAATAGAAAGAAAAGAAACAACACCCAATACAGAGTTACACTGTTATCTAAATCACACAAAGAACCAACGAAGAAAGAGAACTTCATGAATACTGATGCAAAAATACAAAATTTATCTCAAACCAAATCCAAGAAAACATCAAAATGACCATTCAGCATGATCAAGTACACCATGCCATGGATGCAAGAATGGTTCTATATATGGAAATCCATCAAAGTAATCCACTATATAAACAAACTCAAATAAAAATAAACCAYATGATATTTTCATTAGATGCTGAAAAAAAAAAGCCTTTGATAAAATACAACACCCCACAAAGTTAAAAGAATTGGGGAGACAAGGAATTCAAGGTCCATAACTAAACATAATAAAAGCAGTATATTGCAAACCAATAGCCACCATCAAACTAAATGTAGAAAAAAACTGAAGCAATCCCACTAGAATCAGGGACTAGATGAGGCTGTCAATTCTCTCCTTATCAATTCAATAAAGTACTAGAAGTTCTAGCCAGAGAAATTGCACATCAAAAGGAGATCAAAGATATTCAAATTGGTAAGTAAGGACAAAGTCAAGATATCATTATTTGCAGATGATAAGATATTATACATAAGTGACCCCAAAAACTCCAAGAGAAAACACCTACTACTAAAAAAAATCAGCTAAGTGTTTGGATATAAAATTAATTCAATTCAGTAGGCTTCCTCTACTCAAAGAATAAATGGTGTAAGTAAGAATTCAGGGAAATTCTTATCTCCTTATACTAAGCTCAACTCCAAGTGGATCAAGGACCTCCACATAAAGCCAGACACACTGAAACTAATAGAAAAGAAACTGGGGTAGAACATTGAGGACATGAGCACAGGGGAAAAATTCCTGAACAGCTTATGCTCTAAGATCAAGAATTGACAAATGGGACCTCACAAAATTACAAAGTTTCTGTATGGAAGAGGACACTGTCCAAAGGACAAAATGGCAACCAACAAATTGGGGAAAGATATTCACCAACCATACATCAAACAGAGGGCTAATATCCAGAAGTTAGACTCCAGAGAACCAAATAATCCTGTTAAAAATTGGGTGCGGAGCTAAACAAATAAATTTCACCTAAAGAGCTTTGAATGGCTGAGAAGCACCTTAAGGAATGTTTAGCATCATTAATCATTAGGGAAATGCAAATCAAACAACCCTGAGATTTCACCTCACACCAGTTAGAATGGCTAAGATTAAAAACTCAGGAGATAGTGTGTGTTGGCAAGGATGTAAAGAAAGAGGAACACTCCTCCACTGCTGGTGGGGATGCAAGTTGGTGCAACCACTCTGGAAATCAGTCTGTCAGTTCCTCTGAAAACTGGGCATGACACTTCTGGAGTACCCTACTATACCATTCTTGGGAATATACCCAAAGGATTCCCTGGCATGCAATAAGGACACATGTTCCACTATGTTCATAGCAGCCTTATTTATAATAGCCAGAAGCTGGAAAGAACCCAGATGTTCCTCAGTGGAGGGATGGATACAGAAAATGTGGGATATTTACACAATGGAATACTACTCAGCAAATAAAAACAACGAATTTATGAAATTCTTAGGCAAGTGGTTGGAACTGGAAAATATCATTCTAAGTGAGATAACTCATTCACAAAAGAACACACATGGAATGCAGTTACTGATAAGTGGATATTAGCCTAGAAGCTCTGAATACCCAAGACACAACTGACATATCAAGTGATTCCCAAGAAGAAGGAAGGAGAGGGCCCTGGTCCTGGAAAGGCTTGACGCAGCATTGTAGGGGATTACCAGGAAAGAAAAGTGGGAAAGGGCTGATTGGGGAATGGGTGGAGTGAAGAGGGCTTATGGKACTTATGGGGAGGGGGAAATTGGTAAAGGAAAAATCATTTGTAATGTAAACAAAGAATATAGAAAATAAAAAATAAGTAAAAACAAATTAAAAATGGAATTCAGGGAAATGACATGCTTCTCAATCATCACAAATAATGTAAAGTGTGACTCAAACTAAGCAACTGAAATGGTTGTATGATAAAAACTTCAAGTCTCCAAAGGAAGAAATTTAAGACCTCAGAAGATGTAAAGAGCTCCCATACTCATGGATTGGTAGTATTAACATAGTAAAAATTGTCATCTTACAAAAAGTAATCTACACATTCAATGCCATCCCTCTAAATATCAACGCGATACTTGACAGAGATAAAGAGCATTCTCAAATTCATCTGAAATAACAAAATACACAGGCGAAGGAAAATCATTCTCAACAAAAATAAGTTCTGTGGGAATTACCATCCCTGACCTCAACCTGTATACTACAGAGCAAGAGTGATTAAAAAATACAATTCACTGGTACAAAGACAGGAAAGAAGATCAATAGAATAGAAATGAATACCCATTAATGAACTCACAAACCCATAGTCACTTGATCTTTGACAAAGAATCCAAATCCATGCAGTGGAAAAAAAACACAACATTTTCAAAATATTGTGCTCGTTCAACTTATGGTCAGTGTGTAGAAGAGTGCTAATTGGTCCATTCTTATCTGCTTATATCAAGCTCAAGTCCAACTGAATAACAGACCTAAACATAAAAGTAGAAATTCTGAATCTAATAAAAGAGGAAGTGGGAAAGAACATTGAGCACATTGACATAGGGGACATTTTCCTAAACAGAACACAAATAGTTCATGTTCTAAGATCAACAAATGGCAAATGGGACTTCGTAAATGTGGCAAAAGACATTGTCAGTGCTGAGTCCTGTTTATTTATCTAGCCTTTTAATCTATATTTTTATTGGCAAATTRAGTCCATTGATGTTGAGAGATATTACAGACCAATTGTTTTTGCTTCCTCTTGTTTTTGTTGTTAGAGGTAGAATAATGTTTGTGTGCTTCTCTTCTTTTGGGTTTGTTGTGAGAATATTAAGTTCTTTCATTTTCTTGGCCATAGTTTTCATCTTTGTTTTGAAGTTTTCCATCTACTCTCCTCTGTAATGTTGTACTAGTGGACAAATATTGTTTAAATTGAATTTTCTCACAGAATATCTTGCTTTCCCCATCTATCATAATTGAGACTTGATGGGTATAGCAGACTGGGTGGGATTTTTTGTTCTCTTATTGTCTTTATGACATCTGTCCAAGATCTTTTGGCATTTAGAGTCTCTGTTAAGAAAATTTGTGTAATTCTTATAGGTCAGCCTTTATTTGTTACTTGACCTTTAACCCTTACCACTTTTAATATTTTTTCTTTGTTATATGCATTTGTTGTTTTGATTGTTATGTGACAGGAGGAAATTCTCTTCTGTTTCAATCTGTTTGGTGTTCGGTAAGTTTATTGTATCTCTATTGGCAACTCTTTCTTTAAGTATGGAAAGTTTTCTTCTATAACTTTATTGATGTTTAGTGACCCTTCAAATTGAAAATCTATGCTGTCTTCCATACCTATTATTTTTAGGTTTGCTCTTATCATTGTGTCCTTGATTTCTTGAGTGTTTAGATAGGGGTTATTTTCTTTTTGTATTTTCTTTGACTGTTGTTTTAATATCTTCTCTGGTATCTTCTGAGCCTGAAATTCTTCTGCCTCTTGTATTCTGTTTGTAATGCTTGCATCTGTAACTCTTGATCAGTTACCCAGGTTTTCCTCTCCTATTATGTTTTCTTTAACGCTTCTATTTCAATTTTCAATTCCTGGAATTTTTTTCAATTCCTGAACCTGTTTGATTGTGTTTTCCTATATTTCCTTAAGAAATTTTTGAGTTTCATCTTTAAGGGTTTCTACTTGTTTACCTGTGTTTGCCTATATTTCTTTAAGGGAATTATTTATGCTCTTCTTAAAGAACCCTATCATATTCATGAAATGGAATTTTATATCTATATCTTTCATTTCAGGTATGTTGGTGTATCTAGGGGTTGGTGTGGTGGGAAAACTGGTTTCTTTGGTGCTAAGTAACACTGGTTTCTACTTCTTAAGTTCTTGTGCTTGCCTCTTGCCATCTGATAATTTCTAGTGCTAACTGTCCTCCTGTAAGACTGGTTGTGTCATAACTCCTGGGAGTACATCACTTTCTGTGATCCTGTGATTCTGGATTCCTGTTGTTCCTGAGATATAGGAAAGATACAAGGCTTCAGATATTTATTGAAACATTTTCATTGATTCACGTGCTTAGTTATGTTTATTAAGATTTTCTTCCTAGTGTCTTTATTAAGACCAGAAGATTTTTGCATATAGAATTAGGAAGGAGAGAGGCTGAAAGGGAGGAGGGGGCTCATGTTAAGAAATGCATCTGCAAGAAAATTACTAATCTGCCAGACAGTTTAGCCAAACAATCCCTGATCATGTGCCATTTAGATCTGCTAGATTTACTGTATTCTATTCCACATGTGGACCCCAGAAAATTAAAGGCACACGCTCCATATCATGCTTTATYCCTATGTTCATAATACTTTGASGCTACTGATATATGCCTTTATTCCTGAGGTTCCTATGAAAAAACAAGGCATAACTTCTTGTAGCCCTATGATTCTGGACAAATGTATCCCATAAGGGCAGTCAGCCCCCAACAATTTTGTTTTCAATCAAAAGAAAATTGGCCCTCCTAGCTCACTCAAGTCACTTCTTTATTATTATCAGAGTCTGCCAAGCTTGAAATGATTTTAGCTAGATAGTATTTATTTTAGCCATCATATTTTTTAGCCCATCAGAAACCTTCAAAACTACTGAAAGCTGAAAAATTTGAGAAACTTGAACATTTCTCATTTGCCAAACAGCTTAGGTACATTTGGCTTCACTTAGCTATACACAGCTCATTGGCTTAGGATCTGAGTATAGGATACAAACAAATTAAGCAAAACAGTTACTGTCCAATTTGGCCATTTCTGGGTGTATCTAGGGGAGTCTATCCTGGACAATCCATGCCAAGGACATTATTTCCTTGAGACTCTTTTAAAATTGCATTGTTGCTCCCTGGATGATTTGTGAGAAATCTTCCCCCAACTATAAATGATCCAACCACACACCTCCATGTGGAGAGAAGTTTTGTGTTCTCTTTATTTTTGCTGGAGATAAATACCGATTGGAGGTTCCAAATATAATAGGCATGATGAATTCTATCCTATAGGCCTAGAAGGGGACTTTGACAATTTTCTTATTGGATATATTCTTTATTTACATTTCATTTCCCTTTTCCTGGTTTCCCTGCTCCCCCCGAGTGTCCCATATGTCTTTTTCCCTCCCCCTGTTCCCCTATTCACCCCTTCCCACTTCCCTGTTTTGGTATTCCCCTACACTGCTGCATTGACAATTTAATACAATCATGTATTTTCCATGATTATAAACCAAGTATTTGACCATGAGAAGAGCTCTTCTAAATTCCTGGATGTGAGTTCCCAAGAACAGTAATATTAGGAATTCTGATCATCTAGATAATACCTGAGCTGCTTTCTATGGAAGGATAAAATACTAGACCTCAGACAAAGATACATTAACAAGATTTTCCATTATCAGTTAAGGAAAAACTGACCTTGAGTCTAGGATTCTGCTAAGTAAGCTTTTGTTAAAAGCCTCAAAAATTCCCTGGTTCTTCAATATTTTCTGCTCCTATTTCAAAATGTGTATCATGGTCTTGTCATCATTGGACCTAGGCAAGTGTTTCAGGACTAAGAATACTTTGTGTCAGTGAGTTTTACCTGTTACCAATGTCTCTGCCAATATTTTTTCCTCTGTACCCGATGAAATAGCTACATTAATCTGTTGAACAGAAGAAGAATGAAAGCAAGAATGGAAGTATAATTTGGATATAAGRGCAAGAAAATCTGGAGGAGAGTTGGGAAATATTGTCTTTCTGATTTGGCATGCCTAATGCCCTATGAACTCACAGAAAATCCTGTATAAGACATGCAGAGTTATAGACTGAAATGCTAATGACAGGACACACAGTTCCAGCTCTGATGAGATTTTGTGACAAAGTTCCAGGCTTCCACAGTGAGTTGTCTGGCTCATGCTGTTTTGAATAAAATTATMCATACAAATGTTTCTGTGGTTCACTATTTACTTTGCATTTGTTAATAATAAGTGTCTTTGTGTTCTGGCATGGTTGGGGGAGAGATATAGAACAAGACAAAATTTAATGGACCAAAAAAAAGCTTAGTTAATTAATTCATCAACAGAATGTCTTTACATTGACCCCAGAGGCTGGGATAGAGGCTCAAGCTGTGGACACAAATCCACAAATGAATTTGGGAAACTTTCCTGACTTTTCTCTAGTGATAATATCAGTCTGAGTTTATTATTAATAAATAATAAGGGGGAAGGAATGTCTTTTTTCACAGTCTAGAGGAAGCAGAGAACTGAATAGAGTAGAAGAAAGGATTATATTGGGTTCTTTGTGGCAGAGCTTTCTGGAAATTTCCAGCTTTTCAAGTTCAGAGCTTGTTCAGTAGGGCAGGGAGCTGAATCCAGCTGTTAGTGCAGTTAGAGTATTCTGTGTATGCAACCTGCTGGTTAGGGTTCATTAGAGTGAGATTCTGGCCATTGGTATGCCTGGAGTGATTTATAGCTACATCAATTTTTCATAATGTGCTCCCCAAGGGAATGTAACAAGCATCAAATTCCTGTTCTCTTTCAGAAATTTATTTGGAAAGTGAATCTTCCCATTGAAGATGATGCAAGGCTCTAAGACACATAAAAACTGACATATCTTAAAGCAAATTAGTGGAATCAGATGCACACACACATTTCTTGCACGAAAGATAGTATTTCACAACTCAGATCTGTTATCTTCTGAATTAAACAAACTATTCTACTTCCTATTTTCTATGACTCCTATAGATTTCGTGAATTTTTTTGCTTCTCTTGAGCATCTCATTGGCAGGCTTTGGCGATAATCAGAATGAGTTAAGTCCTGGATTATACCAATAGCTTGACTGGTGAAACCTCTCACTACAGAGAAGTTTTTTCTCTCCTTTTATTTGAAGGAGTTTTTGCATCCAAAAGTTAATGGACTCTTAACCAGTCAGGAAAGAGCTCACAAATAAGAAGAGAAAGGAAAAGCTTAGTGATCATGATATAAACTGCTGATTCATCTATCTCTCCCTCACCCTGAGAAAATGGAAGACAGGAAAAATGGTTACTTATCCTGAGCTCCCCTTTCAATTAACAATAGAGGAAAACTAGTTTTTAGTGCTTGACTGATGATCATATACATGGAGTCTGCAAGTGAGGAAATCTATAAGAAAGGTTCAATTTTTATATGCAGTTTTCTTTCTGTGACTCTGAGCAGTAAAGTGAAATTTGCTTTTGATTATTTGTAATATGATTGTGCCAGTTTCCACAAGTTCTATGATTATAAGAATGAATTSTACCAGTATATAACACATCTATCTCTACTATAACATCCTACAAAAAAACTGTTTAGATTGTGAAAAGAAATGGGAGAGTACAAGTCCTTTCCTAGAAATATAGCCAATTAACACAAAATATCCCTAAGTGATATAATGATGAAGAAATAATTTAAGACATATCTATTTTAGAAATGAAATTGTATACATATGTATGTATGTGCACATACACATTCTCAACAGTTTTTATGTGTTTATGCTGTTTTATGCTGGACACCTGTGTGCTTCCAGATTTCTAGCTTAAGAAYATTTATAATATTATTCATTCATAACAAATTATTTTGATAAAATAGTTTATGCAATATCATTTTTGAATAGTTTGTGATTGAAAAAATATACCCAGTTTCCTATCCTTGAATATCTACTCACAACACTACTATCGCCCTTCCATCTAACTTGATATACTTTCTCACTCTTTAATACCAACTGATTATCTAAGGATACATGGATATGAGACCACCTATGTCCACAGACTTCAGTGCACTAGATCCTCATTGCGATGTATTCATCAAACTTCACCCCAGTAATGAATATAGGAAGTCAACAGACTAGAGCAGTACATATAGGGCTAACAGAGGTTCAAACCAGACAAAAATACTAGTACAAAGAAGGGACAGTAGACACTAAGTACCATCCTTAACCAAGGCACGATTTACAATTGATTCCTGTTATATAGAAAGGCAAAACTCATTTTTTTCTCCAATGGATTGTGACTGGTTATATCAATCACATTCTAGGGCAGTAACCATGGGCAGGAACAAAGAAAACAGATACATTTTGGTTTTATTGTTCTCTTGTGAATATTTCATTAATTTTATTATTGTACTCTTTCACTTTGTAGTGTGTTTTATTTTGTCATTTATTTGTTCTTTTGTTTTTATTGTTGGTGGGCTGAAACAGACACAGAGACAGTTTCTTGTACACAGGCGGATCAATCTTTATTAATAGAGACAGCAATATCTGGGAGAAGTAGGAAAGGTGGAAATAGGGTATTCAAAATACATTGCACAAAATACATCAAATAACAATACAAAACGAATTTATATACTAACAAATACAGTCAAATTCATTCCACAGATTGAAAAGTTTTTGCACTATCATATTGTAAATATCACCTAAATATGTAGGAATAGATTAACATCCATTAAGAGCTCAAGTAAGGTACCACATTATTACAAGTAATAACAAAGGACTACATGATAATTTCAATGTTCAGTAAAAGAAAATGACAATGTTTGAAGATCCATAGCCACTTTCATAATTTGAAAAGACAATTCAAATATTAGTTACAGAATGAAATTTCATAAACATAAGTGGAAAACTAATATATACAGATCCTAAATACCACAGTAAATCTGCCATATTAAAAATCATCTGATACACATTTTCCCAATTTTTATGGACATAGTCTCAGATGCTCTGTCATTAGGTAAAGTAAATGCTGGGCTTTTTTCTTAAATATTGGATAATGTACAAGTTTTGTAAAGCATAATCAGAAATAAGTAAGAGACTAGACAAAAACTAAAGGATTGGGAATGGAGCTGGGATCAAATGGGGAATGGGAGCATAGAAGAGACAGTGGAAGAAAAAGCAGGGAGAAAAGTTTAGGTTGATGACAATGAATTGTGGATAGTAATATAGGAGGAACAGCTAAAAATAAGGGGGCACAAGAAGGGTACTGCAGGAATAGTAGTGAAACATAGCACAATAAAATCTTTATAATTTATATATATGGATATATATTTGTGTGTGTTAGAGAGACAAAGAGAGGGAGAGAGAGAAAGAGAGAGAGAAAGAAATAGAAAGAAAGAGAGAGATCTAAATGAAATCACCAAATAATGGATCTCAATTGGCAATCACTTTTCACCAAACAAAGCTTCCTGTACAGGAATTTTTTTTTACATTTAAATGAATTATGGGACAAAAGGGCTGTCATAAATAGAATAGAAATCTGCAAACAACTGATGTTGTTGCTAAGACTCTAGGTTTCTTCCTCAAACAGAGCAAGGCCCTATTGTTGATAATTCTTAGAAATGTCATTAAAATTGAAGTGTCAAACCTGTGCCCTCATAAAACTTTCACTGGTATATTGCAGGTTCTTTAGCAATATACTAGGTCCTTCTCACATACACTATGACTTCCAATAAAGGCATTCTATGGGATGTCTGAGTGTCCAAATAAGTAGGTCTTTGATTCTTGTGCCATGCCTTGGGATATTGTATTTCCGATGATTTCTCTTGCACAATGGCATTGTCATAGTTGTAGTACTAATTTTTAAATAAAGCTCTAAAAGAGTAACTAACCACATCAACTGTTTATGTTCACGAATGAAAGATATTCACAGCCTTAATATTAAATATGACCTAAGCAGCACAATATCTGAGAAACTGGGTAACTTCTATGCTGTTAGAATCTACCTCCCACAGATAACTCTGGGTTATTACATACTGATTTCTTTGCTCTGTTTTGTCTGCTCTTGACTTAACTGACCAGCCCTCTGGGTCATATTCTCCTGATCCAATTACATAGTGGTACTGCTTTTCTACCCTGCACAAACCTTAGTCTGGGCATCTCTCTACCTTTTCTCTTCTTCATAATCCCAAGCCTGGGAACCTTAAATCCTACCACTATTTTTCCTCCCCTGCCATTGGTTGCTGGAATCTTTTTGTACCAATCAGAATTAACTGGGGGTATGTTCCCAGAAGCTACATGCAGATCCTCTCCTGCAAACAGGTTTTGAGGATCCAATTAACATTAAAATACAGTTACATTGAGGCAGGTAGTAACTCCATGCCAGTATTTATTAGTATATTAATACTGTAGTTTTATTTTTATATTTAATTTTTTTATGTTTTTTAAGAAGGAATTAATGAATTGATGAATCAATCAATCAATTGATCAATAAGTGAAAATATAGACACTAAAGATTAACAACTGAACTCTCACATATAACCACACAGAGAGATAAAATGTAGTTTTCCTGAAAGTGAAACTAGATACATCAACTAGGACAGGCCTCAGATACAGCAGTAGTTGAACAACAAATAATTTGACTGCACACTTTTCTGAATTTTCAAGGGTTCATTTACATGCATACAGTTTAGTGTTTTTTTTTTYYTTTTKKTTTTTTTTTCTATTTTTTTATGGTTTTTCAATGCGGATTTATCATCCTGATTTTGAGGGATTTATTTTCTATTGTTTTTTTATATTTTTTTTGCAAAGGTGCTTAAATTTACAAGGACAATGTGAAAGGATCTGAAGAACTTGAGGGAATAGTATGAAATAATTGAATGTTTGAATTAAAATGATTTGAATAATGAAAAATGTAATATACAACAATGTAAATTAGCCAGACTCCCCAGGGATTCCAGGGACTAAGCCACTAAACAAAGAGTGCACATGGAGGACCACATAGCTCCAGCTGCTTATGTAGCAGAGGATGACTTTATCTGGCATCAATGGGAGAGGATAACTTTGGTCCTGTGGAGACTCGATGCCCTATCACTGGCAAATGCTAGGAAAGTGATAGGTTAATGGATGTGTGAATTGTGGAGCTCTCTCAGAGAAGCAGGGGAAAGGGTATGGCATAGATGATGGTTTGCAGAGATGAAACCAGGAAGGTAGCTAACACTTGAAATGTAAACAAATAAAATAACCAATAAAAAATTACAAAATATATTTTAGTACTTAAATATCTTTTGTAATTTAAAAAAAACATGGTAAGTAATAAAATATGATTACATCTAAAGGTGATTTAAGCAAACCTGTAGTAAATGAGAAAATATAAAATTTGATTCAAATTTATACACAAGCAAGCAAAAATGAAAGTCATTAATGAAGAGGGTTTACAATACCACCAGCTAAGTGTGGTGATCTGCATCTGTAATGATCTTCTCGTGATGCTGGGAGGAAGCATGGTCTCAGTAATGAACTTGAAGTCTCGGATGGCAGCACAGTGAGACTCTGTATAGGAAAGGTACAATATGCATTAAAAACACCACACTGTGGAAAATGTAACATATGCATAGTTTACTATAAAGCAAAAGGATACATTGATAAATATTTCATAATTAAATATAAAGCAAGTGCTGAAAACTTTTGTAAATAATTTTGTACATATTATAGAAATGTTCTACATCCTTAGTCATCAGGGAAATGAAAATCAAAATGACCCTGAAATTCAATCATATACCTGTCAAAATGTCCAAGGAAAACTCATGTGAGAGCACATGCTGGCAAAGATGTAGAGTAAGGAGAACATTCCTCCATTGTAGGTGGGATTGACAAATTTTACAACCACCTTTGAAATCAATTTGACAGTCTTTCAGGAAACTGGGAATAGTTCTACCCAAGACATAGCTATACCACTCCTGGGAATATTCCCTCCAAATGATATTCTCTACTACAGGGACAMTTCTCACCTATGTTCATAGCACCTTTTCTCATAATAGTCAGAAAATTGAAACAACCTAGATGTCTCTCAACTGAAAAAAATGGATAAAGAAATGTTGTGCATATGCACAATGGAATACTATTCAGCTATTAAAAACAAAGACATCATGATTTTTTGCAGGAAAATGGATTGAACTTTAGAATAACAGCATGAGTGGGGTAACTATGAGCCACAAGACCATATGTTATGTACATATTTATGAATGCAGATTAGTCATAAAAATGCACAACAAATATGGTATAATCTACAGTCCCGAAGTAGCTGGGTAAAATGGAAATCCAAATGTAAGATGCAGAAATCTCACTCATAACCAGATAGTCATCAGAGGAGGATAAAAAGACAGAACTGGCAAGGAGAGGAAGTGATGAGGGGACCAGGCATAGTGATMAGGTTTGGGTAGAGGGGAAGTTACAGAGAGCTGGGAATGAGAACTGAAATTGGTGGAGAGGCATCTTGAATGACTAGCTGGAGGCCTGTAAAGAGCATACAGGAAGCATAGGAGGGTGATATTAGATAAGATTCCTACCAGAGCAGGATAGAGTGACTGAATTGGCTACTTTCTATAGCCAGGCAGGACTCCTAGAGGAGTGAAGTTGGCATCAATTTACACACAAAACCTTCAACAAAAAATGTGTCTTGCCTACAAAGTGTGCCAGGACAAAGAGGGTGCAGAGAATGATGGAATAACTGTTTCCTGGGAGCCTTCAGGCAGAGACAGACAGAAAATCCCACAGTCAAACATCAGCTAAGGCACACAGGAAGTCCTGTGGAAGAGTCGGAGTTAGAAATGAGTAAGACAGGATGGTCAAGGCCACCA
>BDUI01001056.1:180381-201614 GCA_002335545.1 Apodemus speciosus
GTATCTGTATAATGTTTTAGTTTTTGATTCCCTTCCTAAGCACCATCAATCAATAATTGATTTTATCATCGATTTTAAAAAGTCACTGTTTATTATTTATAACCTCATCGYTAGATYRCTGATATTTAGGATTGACCCCGTAATAGGYATTGCCTYAYAAAATATCTCATTCCATCATGGAAGAAAACCCTACATCTAGAAGGAAGAGACRTTTCTATTTCTGCCTTGTGAACGGAAGCCYGGAGAGATGAAGTGGTTGTATGAGTAGAGAGCACAGTCGGTGTTTCAGAGCTGAGACGGGAACACAGACTGTCTGTGCCCGTGCTGAGTGTTTACAACACTGACTTCAGTGTATCCTCTTACTCTGAAAATTGCCAAWCCAGCTCAATGTCTATGTAGCAAATTTCAAATGTCTAATGCAGACATTGCATGTAAGCCAGACAGGTAATCAGGTTCTTCCAGAACATTCAAATGGCCACACTACTTAAGAGTATAAATGAAATCAAGTATGAAACAGCAGCAAACTCACAGAATATTCTAAATTAGAAAAAAAAAACACGATAAAAACAGAGAATGAGCCAAAATATCGTAAATTACAAATTAAGGATTTTTATTTTTATAGAATCCTACTCTAAAAGTAAGAGAAATGGGAATAGAAAAATGAACCACATATGATGTTTGGTTTTTTTTTAAATTTCTTTTTATAAGAAGAGTTTATAACTTCGCAGAGGATGGCTAGCCTACGAACCAAGAACTGAATCGGCAGCAGTCATCCTTTAAATGTTCTCTATTCTTTTTTGATCAACAGTTTCTCTTCTGACATAATTACATACGTCCTAAGGCTAATTGGAATTGAAGAGAGAGCCGTGTATAAGTGTCCAAGTGTAGTTATGGGATGGGCAGTCACTGACCTAAGTGTGAAGCAGAGAAAGGAGCCATTTACTACAGTTCGCTCGCTGACTTGGTGGCCACAGTTGGCCACCGTGAACAATTTTAAGGACTAAGCACCTAATACTCAGCACAGGCAGCTTTGCAGCACATGATTTACCTTTTCCCCCCCTTTTGGTTTTTTTTCAAGACAGAGTTTCTCTGTGTAGCCCTGGCTGTCCTGGAACTCTGTAGATCAGAGATCCGCCTGCCTCTGCCTCCCAAGTGCTGGGATTAAAGGCGTGCGCCACCACCGCCCGGCACAATTTGCCTTCTATCCCTACCTGAAGCCAGACACAAGACAGCAATTAGTTCCCACTTAAAACTGTATTGGATGTAGTGCTTTGGAGTCACTCAAGGTGACTGTGACATTTATGTGTCATTTAAGGTGATGAGCCAGCAGCACGGTTTTCTGAGATGGTGGCTTGTTCCATAGAAGTCATGAGTAGACGATTTAACCTGTAAAAATTGCCTTCGCCCTATAGTGATCTGAGTATTCACTGGTGAGGAAGAAGACAGACCTGAAAACCTGTCCCTGGCTAATGAACCGCATGCATCTTCCTTATCAAACCTGTTTAAACTAGAGCACAGCCAGAATCTATGCAGGGACACCCAAAACTGAAGTGAGGGAGGGAGGAGGCACTGAGGAAGAAGAGGTCCAGGAACTTGAGAATATAAAAATGTCTTTGGTTGGCTTCCATCAGAGATCAATACTGGGGTAGCATAAAAATCCAAGGTAAGGTTTTGGAAATATGGGCTGTATATATTTTGCTTTCTTAGTTGGAAATTATGATTAAGTTGAAGTAGTGTTACAAAAAATATCACCTGAAAAAATTATGAAACTTAACAATCCCTGAAAATACCAGATACCTTACCCTTTGCTGTCAGAGATAGACCGTCTTCTCAAGAAGCATTCCAGAAAGTAGTAAATATTCCTTCATGGGCTCCTCTTAAAGGAAGAAATAACCTACTAAAGCCTCACACAAGGCAAAGGAGACATCTGTGTGGTGTTCATAGACACTCCTTCTTAACAAAATACTAAAATGATCTCAGTTTTAGTGACACATAATAATAATGTGAGTTTCTCTAGATTCAAACCGTTTCTCCCATCATCTCATACCATGGAGTCCATGTGAGGCTGCAGGCTAATGGCAGATTGATCCATTGATATTGATACCAGGAAAGCTTTCTTTTGGTATTGTTTTTATATGTGATTGCAAAGGACTTTATCAACGTTTGAAGCAAGACTTGCATCAATCCCTTCGAGGATAAATAGGAAAAAAGTCTAAATCCTCTTCAGGCAAGGTCCTTAAGGGTATAGACATTTCTACTGTGTGAGAAACTCCAAGTATGTAGCATGACCCCTGTTATACACCATTCTAAGGTTGTAAATCCATAGTATTTACAGGTCACATGTAGTATCTTCTTCCTACGTGTTCTCAATCAAGTAACACGTAGCATGTTCTTCTTCGTTCTCAGTCACAACTTTCATTCTCACTTTTCCTTTGTACTCTTTAATTCTGTATAATCAAAACAAGCCAATGGAATCTACAAGGCTAACGATTATCACACTGATCTTGCCAAAGATATCTGTAATTTGAAAGAGCAGACATCTCTCAGTTGACTTACAATAAATGACCCAGCTATGTAAGATGCTCAGGATAGATTTTGTTACCTTAAGTGCTCAATTAACTGCAATAGTTGTGACAGTAGTTAGAAAAGCACACATGATTTATATCAATATATTCTAAATCAAATGCCTATGGCAGCCACATAAACACAATATATAACCAGAAGAGGTGGGAAGGTGATTAATCTTCCCTTAAGTGAGGTCCCGTACATGAGCAGTACTAGACAGTCCTTTATTATCTTTCTCTTGTCTAGTAATTAGTTTACCATTTATAAGAGAAGCAGAACACAGGAAAATTCATTCAGAACTGAAGGTGTCCATGTCTTTGAAAGCGTCATGAGTTAAACACTTACTCAAGTTACTGGATCAGGTGGACATAAGCAATGTAAACTTTCATGGTACTAAATTGATAAGTGGTCTGTAGGATCGAGGCAAGGCCTCTGCTTCCATTTCCACACAAATTTGTTTGTGTGGAAATTGAATGAACTAAAGGATGAACAGATCAAATGTGGTCATTAGACACTTTCTCACATCCAACATTAGGACACATAGCTGGAGAAATATTTTTCTGCTTGTTTATCTATCTATGTATCTATCTATGTATCTATCTATGTATCTATCTATGTATCTATGTATCTATCTATCTATCTATCCATCCATCTATCTAACTTTCTATCAATCATCTATTATCTATCTCTACCCACCCATATATTATCGCTCTTTTATCCATAATTTATAACTATTGTCTTGAGATATTAGTGCTTTTGAGGCATTTATAAAGTTTAAACACTAATATTGGGTAGCTAAAATGATCATGCAGAGCTATGCTATAACCATTGCTCATATGCTTCTAGTAAAATGTCCTGTTTCCAGTAGACTTATAAGTTTCCATCTTAACTCAAAACATATGAGAACACAGACATAGAAGTCCTCTATTGAATAACAGCACAGAAAATAAGGAAGATTAGAAGGCTAGACAAATGTGCTATCTGTTTCATGTTTGATTTTTGAGTCATGAGTAAGTAGCCTTTGCTTATTTATTTGGTTATTATCATGAGTTATGACCCGACTGAGGTATTCTAATGGCTCTGTTTTCCTTGCTGTGTCTGCTTTGAGGTTTAAAAGCAATCTGCCTAGAGGAAGAAGAGGAAATGAATGATGCTAACGCGAATAGTTTAAGGTTGGAATGGACAAGTGTGACTGTTATGCAAATAAAATTGGTGAGATTATTTAGTTGCCCTTGCTGCTGTAAATTTTACATTACAATTAATTTAAAACTCATGGTCATACTTTAGTGGTTTACAGTCACCTTAAGAGTCTATAGGTCAGAATCTATCTTATCTTACTCTCGTAGTTTAGACCATTCCTGACTTAGTGATTAAGAACGTCACTTATATTCACTGTATTAGTTCTTAATCTATAGTGAGTGAAACACTATTGGCTGAATTTCTTAACAGGATAGTGTATATTATTGAGTCTGTAAAAGACATCAATGCTATATTCTCTCACAAGATAAAATGATTATTGACTATATTATTGCGGATGCATTATGGGTAATTGTGTTGACCTCAGATTAGTTCAAATACTTACTCCTCCTGGCTCTTGTAAATGAGAGTGTTTTGTGATTTTGTGCTGTTGTAAAACCTAATAGTTTTATTATTTATCTTATAATCTTAGGCTTAGAGATGACAATGGGATTCTTCTTGTACTTAGGTCACAGATTTTTTTTTTAGATACAAAGCACTCAATTGCATTCTATCCTGATGACCCAAGAGCCACTGAGATGTAAAGGAACATGCACAGACTTATAATAACTAAAATAAAATAATTTCTTATCGTATAGTGCTCCACAAAAAAATGTTAGAGCAGTTTATAAACTCACAAGCATCCTGACAAGCCTCTTTATAAGGGAACAAGAGGCAGTCAGTAAGACACCAAGACAAGAGCAACTCCGTAGGACATCAGCATTCATAATACATTTGAAACAAGAAGCCTTCTTACCTAGCATGCAAACACATTTGACATTCTGTTCAGGATTTTCAAACAAGACTTCGCCACACCTCTGTAATAGAAAGACAGCTTTAGTTACTTCTTCAAGATTTCAAATGAGAATTCTCAAGCCAATATATCCACACAGCTGACATCACTATGATATTGTTCTACGCTTGTTTTCTTTAGTTACATAGGCCTACCGACTTCTGTCATAAAGAGAGATTTTCCTGGAGAAAAGTCTTTGGGAGGTCAGTCTAGGATTGGCTGTTCCAGCATGCTGCATGTCCCTGCCAACATCTGGCTCTGTGGTCCCATGAGAAGCCGTGGCTTGGGTTGAACCTCATTTCTGACAGTTTCCTTCTCAGTGAAACCAGGCCCAATAACCCGAGGCCAGTCACTCTCAGAGCTGGTCCTTATTTAGCATTGATAATAGTCTGAGTGACTCACTCTCCTCACCAATATAGATATTATCAAAGCTGAGCGGCCAAGGTTAAACTCTCAGATCAGGCAAGGGATAAATAAGGAAATGAAAAGCAGCGCAGAGCTTTTCTGAGCTCACAGACTCTGGGAATACCAGCTTCCTTGTTTTAATTTGAATTTTAAAACGTTCGTGCAAGGCAAAACTTAGCAATCCAATCTGTTATTTAACAACAGGCTACTGCACATAATGAGTATGATTGGCCGACAAGATTAGCATTGTGTTTATAAATGAACTAACAAAACCATTACAAACATAAATAATCTGAGGGAAAATAGATAAAAGGCACAGCAAGTAATTCACAAAGGCGAGATCTGAATGATCAATAAACCTAGAAAATATACTGAACTATACCAATATTTGGGAAAAAGTAAATTATATTAAACTAAAGTGAACTATTCCAATGATTGTGAATACGTTGTACTGAGATAAAGGGCTTTTAAAAATCTCACTGATTTGACAAAATTTAGAAATCTGGAAATAATAAATATTTTCAAAATCTGGAGAAATGTGAAGCTTTCCAGTCATACTTTGGGGCTAGGGTATAAAATAATCACTACAGATTGGTAAGTGTTTGTAAAATCTAGCAAAGTCAAAAAGTCATACTTTGTGACAGAGCAAATGATTTCATAGAATTTTAACTAGAATTATTTTCACATACGACTTCAGTGAAATATCACCTATGAGTTGAATTCTATAATTCAAGATGAAATAGGACATTATAAATTATAAAAGCATATATAACATACAAAGGACATATATATATACTACATAATATTTACATTATGGAATGCCAAACACGCATAATTTTCGAACGATACAAAACGTATACTTAAGTCATAAAAACATAATATTAGAGTGGGGGAGATAGTTCAATGGAAGACAGCAGTTGTATTGAAAAAATGAATATATAAGCTCGAACCCTGAGAATCCATGTGAAGAAACACACATCCATGATCTTATCACTTTTACTGTGGGTTGGGAAGCAAAGACAGAGGATTATTAAACCTGTGGGCTAGGTAACAAGGCACTTAGAGCAGTGAACCACAGTCAGACCCTGTCTCAAAATGTGGTGGAAAAACATTAGGGCCAACACCTGAAGTTGTCCACATACATGCCTCATACACACACACACACACACACACACACACACACACACACACACACGCACGCACGCATGCGCCCACGGTAAAGTATAATATCATACTAAAAAGAACTCCATATATTATAAAGATGAAAACACCCAAAATAGCACACATTTCTTATGAATACATTAATTTACTGAGAAAGAAAAACATGAACTGAATAACAAATGAGGCATCAAACCTAGGGTGTGGAGAAGAGATCGCAGAGATGGTGTGCAGGAAGACACACGAGGTTTCCAACTTGTTCTATAAGTATCCATGCCTTAGATTATTCTTTTTTTATTAGCTATATTCTTTATTTACATTTTAAATGTTGTTCCCTTTCCTGGTCCCCCTCCCCCAAAAAAAATCCCATAAGCCATCTCCCCCCCCCCGTTCCCCAATCAACCCTCTCCCACTTACACAGTGAAGTGTAACAAGAATGAATTGGCGACATCAAATGCTTTGAATATCAAAATGGCACTCTGTCCAGTGTAGGTCTGTATCAGTGTGTCCTTGGGGTCATGAAGACCATTAGCTGATAACTTGTTCATATCACTTACTAAATTATTTCCTTTTCATTTATTTTTTAATAAGCCTTGCTATTTAGCTCTGGGCCTGGCCTGGCCTGAAAMTCTCTGTTGTGGTTCAGGCTGGCCTTCAACTTACAGAGATCCACCTGCCTCTGCTTCCTGGGTTCTGGGGTTAAGAGGATGAACCACCACGTCTAGCTATTTCCCTTGCTCTGACAAAGACTGGCAGTCTAATAGTGTAGTCCGATTTTCTCTTTCTTTCAAAGTTCACAGCTTGGTTAACTCCATTCCCGAAGGAAAAAGAAATCAGCATTCCTCACAGCTACCTGTGAAATTTTCACTGGGAGAATTCTCCCTCCTGAGCATCAGTTTCTAGGTTGACCTACTCCATGGAGGAGAAGGACGGTGGGTCCAGGGATTGGGAAGGAAGCAAGCTATGATGGAAGCCAAGAGGGAGAGGGAGGCTGGGGACCCTGAAGGCTGTGGGAGGGCTTTGGGCCGTGAAGATTAGAGGTGCTGCACTCTAGACAGAGAGTTGGGATCACGAGTGTCTGCTGACCCAGATGGCTGTGTATCAGGCCATTTAATCTTGTCCTGCTTGGATGTAGTGTGGGGGGACATTGATATGTGCCACCAAGGTAGGCCAGGGAGCAAATGTGTGGATTAATGACCCATGCAGTCTGATCAGGCTTGCTGTTCCTGTTTTGTTTGTATTTGACAGAGGTTAAGCCCTTTAGAATAGCCAGGTTCTATTTTCTGCATCACCTGCCTTTTAAAGTGGCGTGTTTACAACCCCCATGAGTTAATCATTATTTCTAGATGAAAGGTCAGAGAATTTCTAAAATGTTTTCAGCTTCTTAGCGGGATAACTCTCTATCGGGGTCTTCTCTGGGTTAATGATAAAGCCTGTATGCACACTACCACGGGATAGGCGCTCTTCTTCCAATGCAGCGGCTTCTCACGCATCATGGGTAGAGGTTGCATGACTTCCCATGGCTATGATATGTTAAGGGGAGCTTGAGGTGTGTTTGGGCTCTCAGGATCAAGCTGGGAGGGAGGTCTGAAACACTCCCCAACAGTCAAGGCCTGCCTGGGTTCACTGACCAGACAGGCTTATTACCAAGTAGCAAGGGGAGGTGTTGTGGTCCTTTTTATAAGGATGAGATCTTCTGCTTCCCTGTCTTTATTTCTATGACAATCTTGATGATGTTTGAGGTACCTTTAACTCCTTAATCGCTTTGGTTTTATTTTTCAAAGTTACCTGATGATACCAACAGTTTTTAAAGCAGGACCCAGAAGGGAATCAGATCATTCGCAGGACATGCCTCGAACCACATTCTCTCCAGTGCCTTTTCTCATTAATGCATATTAGTGTTTACCAGGCCTTCACCGCCAGGCTCCCGCGCACTGTGCAGCTCAGGGCGATGACCTAGTTTAGAAGATTAATTAGGTTAAGCCACGGTGTCCCCTCTCCACACAGACTCCCACACAGGCAAAGGCCCTGTGTCTTGCTGGGTTGTGAGGTCTGCAACTCCCTTCCTTTGATGATGATGATTCTGGTGACTTCTGGTTTTGATCATCAGAATTCTACTTCTTAGATAGYCCATCTTAGTTTCATTTTCTGTGTCTGAAATAGCCAGATCATCTTGTTCCTACACAACAATTCCGGTGAAAACTAAGCATAAATACCAAGGTCTAGCCACTGCAGTACTAATCCAAGATTCTGGAGCCATGCTAGCAACAAAGAGATCCGTTTTGAGGCCCATTGACTATGGTTTATGAGATTTTACGAGTATGAGTCCATTATCTGCACAGGCCATGAAGAATCAACCAACTTCATTGTCAACCGACATTGTGTTTTGATGCGCCAGGTCCCCAAACTCTTAGAGGTTAACTAAAGATTTATGACTTTGCTAACATTCATTGAGTTTGAGGGCTAAACATTGTTCTAAGTGTTGTCTGGCTACATTTCATACTCTCATTATAGCCCTGTAACAGTAGAGAACTGAGGAGATACAGGAGTACTCACTGGAGAATTCTCTCTCCAATGAGTAGGAATCTATTGTTGACAACTGACGCATAGCCAAGATTTATGGATTTTCAGATACTGGCTACTTGGTTGTTCCTTGTTGCACAGGCTAGGTAGATTTCCAGATACTGGCTACTTGATTGTTTCTCCTTGTACCAGCTATCTAGATTATGTCTGGAGACAATTCCCTCTACTCACCCATTAGCTTCTTGCTTTGTGCCAGAGAGCTCACGTGGGTCCACTGCTGCCTCATGTCATCTGCTCTATCATCTGGGGTCAAACCTGCCTTCCTAGCTATAAAATAGGGTGATGCTCTCTGCATCAGAGATCATTTCAAATTTAGTTTTAATTCATTGCAAGCAAGGAAGAACTATACTAAAACATTACAGGCACTGTGATATAAATTTAAGGATAAACATGAAACTCAATCATTAACATCCTCTGTTAATTCCTATAGTGCTTTTAAACATAAAGAAATACTTGGTATTTTAAGTCAGTATTTTGAATGCTGTTATCGATGTTGTTAATAATAGTTTGAATGTTATTTCAGTTAGTGTTAGTTAAGGGTTTTGTATAGTAAGTTTAGTGTTTGGCTTTTGTTCAGTGAAGTTTTCAAATATCTCATCTGTTATTTCCAATAGCCACAATATGGCATGGACATCAGTGGTTGAATGCATAAAGACAGTGAAGCATTTCACAAAATAGAGGATTCTTTAGCCAGAGAAGGGAGGAAGGTAATTTTATCATTTGCTACGATGAGGATGAATAAGAGGGTACTGTACTGAGTGAAATAAGCTGGGGACAGAGCAGTAAAATCATATGATCTCGCTTATGCGTGCGATCTGAAAAACTTGAAGTCCTAGGAGCAGAGAGCAGGATTGTGGCCGCCGATAGCCAGAGGGAGGAAAGGCTTCAGTGGTCGCAAGGTTTCCCTAGACAGGGAGAATAGGCTCAAGAGACCTATGTGTATACGCAATGACAATCATCACAATACATTGTACACTTGAAAAATTGCTGAGAGTATATATTTCGTGTTCACACAAAAAATGGTATGCGAGATAATGTATCTGCTGATTAGCTTCATTTAGTCATTTTGCAACTGTACATGTTTCAAATCATTATTTTTTTATACCTTGAATATGTATAATATTTATTTTTACAACTAAAAAGTAATAATAAAAAATCTTAAATTTAAAGCTGGCATCCATTTAAGGTTAAAACGTCTTAATTTCTATGAACTAAAACTGTATAGTCTGGTAAGGTATACAATAAAATATATTTCTCTTAAATAAATTGTATTTTTTCGTTATATTTCCCATAGTTGTGAACATTAGGAGTAGTTTTAGGGTCCCAGCGCGCAGGCGCCAAGACCTGACCTGGAAGAGATTATCTTCTGAGCCCATGTGTTTGGTTCAGCATGGTGGAGATGAAGAGCCCTGAGCCTGCATCTCCCACAGAAGCACCACAAGGTGACCACCACGGCCTGTTGGAGCACAGCCTCGAGTACTGGATTTCTGGGACATCGCAAAGCCTGAACAGGAAGCGTGTCTCCAGGCCACAGAGAAGTTGTTGGAGTGCTTGCGCACAAGGCCAGTGATTTGGGGATGAAATATGCCCTGAACGTCTAATCCCTGGGTCTGGGGTGGGCCGAGAAGCTACAGCCTGGCACTGGCACAGCAGTTGCAGTCTTTTGAAGACATCCCGTTGTGTGACATCCTGAGTCAGATACAAGAAAACTACAGTCTACAAGCAGTGAACGAGGCAATGATGAGGCCCACTCTCTTTGCAAACCTGTTTGGAGTGCTAGCCTTCTTTCGGTCTGGTCGCCCAGGGAAGGACCAAGAGGCCGTGATGAAGTCCATGAGATTGCTGAAGATCCTGTCCCATCACCACAACCACTTACAGGGGCAGCCAATAAAGGCTCTGGAGGACATCCTCTCTGAGGTCCCAGAGTCCATGTTCTAGGAGATCCTGCCAAAGGTCCTCAACGGTGACATGAAAGTGAACCTCTGCTCTCCCGAGTACTTGGAACTCTTCCTCTTGGCTCAGCAGAGGGTGCCAACAAAGCTCGAGCCACTGATGGGCTTGGTTGACCTATTCTCAGAAGACAATATTCCCAGTCTGGTGCACATACTGAAGGTGGCAGCCAACTCTGTAAAGAAGGAGCATGCACTGCCCGATGTGACTCTGGACCTGCCCCGCCTGGCAGTTAAGGAGAACAGATCTGAACTGTTCTGGAAGGCGGTTTTGGAGGAGGAGCTGCTGAAGAATCCATCATGGACATCCAGCTACCTGTGTTTTGCCTACTGGGTGCATCTCTGCCGCTTCTGTCAGGAGAGCAGTTGCAGTTGGAGATGCAAGGAGACTTGATCTGCCATTTTGGGGAGAACATGGTCGTTTCTAAGCTCCAAATCCTATTCATGTTCATCCCAGAGAATAAATACATATATGGTACCTTCCTAGAGGGGTGCCAGGGTGACCCTAAGCGGCAGTATACTATGATGGTGGCCAAGGTCTCCCTGTCACGCCTGCCTTCTGATGTGCCACACGGTTTTTGAATACTGAAGCCCTGCAGAATCATGTGGCCTGGTTGTGGGACATGTTCTTGCTGCTGGACCTGAACTCCTTGGTTGGCTTCAGCACTGCCAACCAGAAGAGAGCTCAGGACGCCATGTTGAATGTACCTGAGCGAACTGTATTCCGGCTCCGGAAGTGGATCATCCACCGCCTGGTCGACCTTGTGGATCGTCTGCACCTGAAGGATGACTCTGTGGTTGAGAAAATGGCCAGGTTTTGCTCATCTCATGCCCTCTTTAAGACAAAGAAGGCTACTCCCCAGATTCCAGAGACGAAGTAGCTCTTCTTCCCTTCGGAAGACCACACCCATGGGGTCATTGTCATGGCCGCCACTGCAGGGAAGGGGCGCCCTGTGCAGAGGCTCTGCACCCCCAGGTGGAGAGGCTCGTGCAGCAGGCTGGCAACCAGGCTGATGCCTCTGTCGCCCTCTACTACCTCAGTGCCTCTCTGTACCTGCTGCGAGTCCTCAAGAGCAACACCGCTAAAAGGCACCAAGATGGTCAGAGGTTACAGGGAATTGACACCAACCCTGAGCCCAGGGACTCAGAGAACCAGACTACTAGTTGCTTAGACTTGGACTATGTGACCCAGGGGTATTCAGCACTATTGGAATCTCTTCTGACCAAGTGTTGTTGTGGATGGGCCTGGTGCTGTTCATATGAACCAATCCCCTAATGAATAAAGGAGCCAATCACTGGGCGAGTAGGCGGGACTTCCAGGTTGGATGGAGGAAGAGAGGAAGTAGGAAAGAATTACTTCCTTTTGGAACCGAGACTGCAGAGGGGTAAGATGTAGCTGCTAGAATTTCCTAGTATCGTGGATGATCCACAAGGATTTGTCCCCAGAGGGATCAGCTTTTAACAAGACTTGCAAAATTAGAGATTGAGTTACCATTGTTTCTGAACTAAGTTTGTGTTGTGTTTTCCTTCATGTGGCGGCTTGTCTGGGTTAAAGAGACAGAGGTATGGGGGCAAAGCGTGGGTTTATCTGCTGTGTACCACAAAGGCCGTGGGAGATTTAAGCACAGGGTCGGCGGCATGGTATTGACCTGCCGCTGGGAACCTAGAGAGATGTGTGGAGCTCTGGGCCAGTGAATCTCCACGAATCTCCAGTGTATGGCTGGCCAGGCCGCCAGGGCAGAGAATTAGAGGCACAAGTACAGGAATGAGCTGGTTCGACCTTTGTAAATCTTTCACTCAACAAAGCATAACAGTCCACTCACAGTCCCCATGTGCCTCAGCCTCTTCTCCCAATACCTGGTGATCTGTAAGAACCTGTTTCTCATCCTGGTCCAGCATGTGGCTGGCCCATCTCGGCCCCACCCTCAGGCCCAGGGGTGCCTGCTGCTCCAGAAGAAGATCCTGTCTGCACGGGAGCTGAGAGTATGTTTTGAGGATCCTGAGTGGGAACAGCTGATTACCCAACTCTTGGGAAAGGCCACCCAGACCCTGCAGACTCTTGGGGAGCACCAGGGGGAGCACCAAGGGGGAACATCATGGAGGACCAGGGGGAGCACCGGGAAGATCAGGGGGAGCACCAGGGAGGACCACAGGGAGCATCAGGGAGGACCAGGGGGAGCACCAGGGGAGCTATCCATCTTGGAGCTGCTGAACACTGTCTTCAGGACAGTCAATCACAAGAAGAGCTGTCTATGGACCTCACTGCTCTCTTGGGCATGCTTCAGAGGAAGCAACAGGCTGCGGCAAAGCTTGTAACAGGAGAATCATCCATCTGGCTCCAATCCCCTGTATGATCTCTACCGGCAGGCCGCGAAGATATTAGGAGTCCGGCGTTCAAAGTCAGAAAAGAAGAATGCCAAGGACACACCTAGCGACACCCAGAGCCCCATCAGCACAGAGCAGAAGAAAGAGGAATTCTTGCCAGAGACCAAGAATCGAAAGAAACTTAAATCTGAGGGTACCACAGCAGAAAAGAATGCTGYATCCCAGCAGGATGCAGTGACAGAGGGTGCCACGCCTGCTGCCACTGATAAAGACCAGCTCCCCCCTCCCCCCAGCACAGGCAAGGAGAACAGGAAATGGGTGAAGGCCATCACCCCATCCCAGATGAATGGGATAACCGTGGCCAAGAGTCTGGCTCCCTATAACCCTACTCTAAGCCCCAGCACCTCTGCCAAGACCCCAAAACTGCAGAAGAAAAAAGARAAGCTGTCCCAGGTGAGTGGAGCCACTCCTGTGTCCCCCTACTCCATAGAGCCTGAAAGCAAAAAGCATCCTCAGAAGGTTCTCGGCACAAAGGAGGTCATAAGAAAGTTCCCCTCCCCCAGTCTGTCCTGCCAGAGCAAGAGCAAAGCTGTCTCTGGTGAGCAGGAGCTCCAGCCTGCTACAGAGCGGGGTCAAGAAAAGGAGAGTGACCAGGAGGAGAGCGCGGACACCTTGAGTGTGCATTGTCTGTTTCCCCGTCARCTGCACAGCTAGAGACTCCTATTTTCCCCCCAATATTTTAATATACAAGCCATGGTATATGACCCCCCCAAAAAAGGGGGAGTAATTTTAGGAAACACCTTTAAACTTTCAMCAAGTTTACTTTTCTGATGTGATTCTGTTCAAGTTGCTACTACTGTGCTCACTAGGAATTGCCCACCGCAGCAGCAGTGCTCCGAGGGCGTGCGCTCATGTTTAGCCTGTGTCGCTTTCTTAAGGAGACCGATCATTTTCTGTTGTCGTCTCAAGCAAGTTTTAACGCATCTTTTTTCTTTTCTGAAACTTGCCATCGCTGGTATGGAGAAACCTCTTAGCAGGCCTCCAGTAACCTGTCTAGAAAATGTCTCTTCCACCCTGAGGAGGGAGAGGCAGCCGCCCACAACTGAAGATGAAGACCCTCAGTATTGTGACCCTCCTGTCTGTGTTAGCAGAGGCAATAACAGTTTATTCTAAGTACGTAATGTTGAATACTATCAGAAAATAGAAGCTTCGATTCTCTGATTTTGTTCTTTCACATTTATAGTTTTCTTGTTTTTAGGATGATTTCATTACGGGAACTGAGTTTTGTAAGATCGCTGGAGGATCAGGCTATAGTCTGGGCCTCCACGAGTGGCTGCCAACAGACTCAGCCCGCCATGCGCTCAGTAGGCTGGTGGACCACAGTTGGGATAGTGGAGAATGGGCAGGCACCAGTGAATTGTTGACTTTAAGAAGACAGCATGTGGCCGCAATCCAGGGATCACAAAACTTTTGGCCCAGCGGCCTCTTGAAATCCGTGAAGCCAGTGACTGAATATTGAATGTTTACTGTAGAAAACCCACCATCTCTCTGTCTGTGTTTGAAACACACACAAACAAAAATAAAACAAACCCTCTCCATAGGTCAGGCTCATTTTGGAAAAACAAGCAAGCAAACAAACAAACATCAAAGCTGAGTTTCCCCGAGTGAAAACACCATGTTCAGACTGCTGGGAGGTTGCTGTACTTTGGTGGAAAGAGAAATATGTCTCATCTGTCCCAAAGGAGCCACAAAGGTGATCTGCAGGGACATAGCTTGTCACTGGCTGAAGCCTTCACCCGACTCTCAGTCCATCGGTAAGCAAATCCATCCTGTAAGTCTGCCATGCAGAATGGGAATATAAACGAGACAAATGCTCCTATGCATATTGGGGCTTGCATCTGTTTTATTTGCTCTCTCCCCAGGTCCCCAAATGTCTTGGATAGTGACTTATATCAAATGCATTACTCCCAATGTTTATGTAGTGAATGAGCAACATTCATTCATGTGGTTTTGAGGTAGATAATGGTGTTATCTCTGTTAGCCTGAGAGGGGATATACCGTCTGGCCATTTTTGCTTAAGTGCTGATGTACAGATAGAACCACATTGTATGTAGCTGCAAGGGGTGATTAAGTGTTCAAACCTGACCTGAGAAGATACTTTAAAATTGTTCTTTTTGACTGATTGTAGCAGTATATCCCTCTGATTTCAACATTGGAGAGGCAGGAGGGTCATAGTCTAGAGACCAACCGGGAATACACATAATATTCAAGGTCAGTTGTAACACCAGTGGTAAGACCCGATCTCAAAGCTCCAAAAAGGTATCACGTATTTCAGTTGGTGGAGCCCTTACCTAAGAGCATAAGGCTCTGTGTTCAGTTCTCAGCACCGCAAACAGACAATGCAAAACAAACAAGTGATAAACCCTAGACAATTCTGGTTTGTTTTCCCGTCTTACAGTTTCCTAAAGCAGACAACAGAATGGTTGTTATTAATATTTGGTCTGTAGAAGGCAGGTCTAGGGCAAAGACGTCTTAGGTCTGAAGAATAATCCCAAAGCACGGCTTCTATTGAGACCGAACTCCAAAACGGGCAACAAGGGTTGGGAGTTTGGAACCCATTAATGTCGTCCAAATAAGTGAATGAATAAATGAATACTCAAGACATTGGTAGAGTGCTAAGTTTGTACATGTGCCATGCTGTGAATGTCCTGTCCTCTCAGAGCCCAGTATGACGTCAGAATATACAAACTAAAGGGCTACTTCAGGATATCTAGCCCTGACTGGCTGTCACAGAAAAAGAGGTGACCCTGTGGTTGGGTCTGGAAGGTAATAAAGCCTTAGCTATCAACGAGATACACTGCACCCCCATCACAGCAGAAAGCTTATAGGATCAGATACATTTGTCTCCAAGGACTTGAGCAAAATCATGATGGGGTCCCAGCAGGGAGCTTCATGAAACTAGTAGCCTCAAGACTGGAGGAAAGTAGGGACCAATAGTGAACTGAATGTTGTTCCCAGCTGGGAGGAAGGCTTGCTTTTGGAAAGTGGGAATTTAATGTATTCTTTCAGTTTTGTAACAAACAATTATGATTTAATGACATCAGCTATCTCTTACCAACGGCATTACCTGCATTCTTTTTGCTTGTTTTAGCCTTAAAGAAGATCCTGGAGCCTAAGGTGTTCCTTGTTCTGTTTTCTTGAATTATTTCATAGAATAGTTATGACCCAAAGGATTCTCTAGCCTCCCAGTGCATAGCCCATGCAAGGCCGACTGCCGCTACCCTGGAAGCCGTTAGTACCTAGTGTGGAGGCATGGCAGCGTCCCTGCTCTGGGAGGATATGTTTTCAGGGTCTCCTTCTTTACAGTGGCCGCAGTCCACAGGATTTTGCTCAGTCGTGCCTACTGCGTGGGTGGCACAGTTAGGCCTTCATCTCTGAGCACTGTGGCAACCCTCAGCACTTTGGTACCAGAGGCCAACAGATTTGGAACTAGGGCAGATTTTAGCCCAGGCTTATGTTTTCCTTCCTAAGCGTTTCCAGTGAAGGAGCAGATTTCCATCCTATTGCAGGCTGTTAAAACGTCAGACTAATAGGTTTTCAACAATCTGTCAGTGCAGATCTCCAGCAACAAGCTGCCATTGCCTTTGGATCCTGGCCTCGTGGTCCAACCCAACCTCAGCCAGTCAAAATAAGAGACACAACAGCAAAAGAGAGGGGGAAAAGTCAGATAATCACCTCAAGCCAAGCAGAAATTCTTAACAAATCCATTGTTGCCAATTGCCAACAGCAACTCTGTGGTCTGACTAACCTGGTGTGACCCTCAGGAAGGGCCATCTCTCCAAAGGCTCTAATTAGCTATGGTCAGGAGTGGCTTGAACGATATTAATGCCATTGCTATTGGGAAATGAGCCTACCTGCTTTTAACAGCCTTGTTTTTTTCCTTCAGTCAAAGAACAAAATGTTAGCTCAATGGCGTATGCTTTCTATTAGAGAACGGCCAGCAGCAGCAGTCTCCAGAGAGTCGCTCAGCATTTTATTACAGACCCCTATTTTTAAATGTTTAAAAACTACTTATTATGAACCAAAACTTGGAAAACCTGGTTTCAGCCAGAGAAAGAGAGAGAGAGACAGAGAGAGAGAGAGAGAGAGAGAGAGAGAGAGAGAGAGAGAGAGAGAGAGAGAGAGTTAAATTACTAAACAAATGTCCAGAATGAACTGTTTTGTCGTTCTGACCCCAGGCAGTAGCAGGCAGTAGAATGGCTGTGTCCTTCTGGTCGACCTCCTTCAGAGAGCTGCTGGGGTTAGATGGCACACAGGGTCGGAAGCTGGCATGCATTGAAATGCACTGTGAAAACTGCTGTTTTCACCATGCCAGTAACACGGCTCTAGCCTCCGGGAAAGCATACTTCTAGCAAAACTGCATCTGAGGATTGGTGGCCTGGAGCATAGCTGAGACTGACTCTCTCTCTCTCTCTCTCTCTCTCTCTCTCTCTCTCTCTCTCTCTCAAGTTCTCAAGTGCATCAAGCTATTGCGACTGGGTAAACATCTGGGTCCAAGTATTTTGGGAAGAATCCTGGTATGAGCTCTGAAAAACCCTGTACATCAGATTCAAATACATAAACTCCAAAATCTGAACAGTGGAAAACTTGAGTGAGAATTTTGAAATGCAGTCTAATCTTTTATTTATCATCTTAGAGTCTCAAGGGTTGATTACCAGCCACAGTCATAAATATTTAATGCATACGTCGTGAGTTATTAAAGGTGAAGTCGAGAAACAGTGGAAGAAACAGGAAGAGGCATAGGAGGACAGATAAGTAGACATAATGAAAAACATTTAGCACGTTGAGGCTCAAATCCCAAACCTGGACCTCATTAGTTGTATGATCTGTGGCCCATTTGGCTTATAATTTTGACTCTCATTGTGGGGGTGAGGGATGAATAACAAATATTCATGATAATGGTTATTTTGTGTGTGTGATACATGTATGTAGCAATTAGAATGAAATGGTCCTATAGGCTCATGTATTGGAGCCTTGGTTTCCCAGTTGGTGAAACTGGTGGGGACTGAGAGGTGTGGCCTTGTTGGAGGAGGTGTGTCACTGGAGTCAGAGTGGGCTTTGAGGTTTCAAAAGCCTGCCTATCTATCTATCTATCTATCTATCTATCTATCTATCTATCTATCTATCTATCTATCTATAGATATATATATAGGCTTTTGAAATAATATATATATATATCTTTTCTAGTTCTGTGTGTATGTGTGTCTGTATGTCTGTTTGTTTCTCTGTCTCTATTTCTCTGTTTCTGTCTCTGTCTCTTTCTGTGCTTCTGTGTGTCTCAGTCTGTCTCTCGGTCTATGTCTTTCTGTCTTTCTCTGCCTTGTGCTCATGGATCAGCTCTGAGCTCTCAGCTACAGCTTCACTGCCGTGCCTGCCTGCCTGCTGCCATGCTCACCACCATGATGGTCATGGAGTTTAACCCCTGGAACCATGAGCTGCCACATATTTAATGCTTTCTTTTTGTAATTTGTGGCATTTCGTCACAGTAATAGATAAACAAGTCAGCACATCAACACCTCAACTCCCCTAGAACCCGTCACCCATCCTTTATGAGTGTGGTTTTGTAGAAGAAGAGAGGGAGATGTAGCACACACCCACTTGGTGTTGGCTACATGAGTTGCAGAGCACAGTTCCTTCATCAGTCACAGTACCTGGTGAAGAAATATATTTTGTTCTTTCCATGATGGAAACCGCTCATCTAAAGGTAGGAAACCTACAAAGTTTAAGGTCTAGAGAGCAGAGGCGGGTGGGGAATGGATAGAGATGGTCAACCTCCTCGTGTATCCTCATCCCTGCCACTGAGAAAGGGTGAAGGACCTGGCTGAGTTTAGGTAAGAGTGTCTTCACAGGGGACCAAGTTGACCACACCCCAGTGGGCATGGAAAATCCAGAAAGACTGTGCGAGGAGAGAGGAGAGAAGAAACAACACTCCAGTACTTTTCAGTTGAGATCGAAGCACAAGATAAACTTGGAAGGTATTTATTCCAAGCAACATAATTATAGATGTAAAAGCCTAAAGGTGATTAAGAAATGAAGGGGTGAAGAGTGGGTACAAAGGTGTGGGGACGATCTAATCATTAGGATCCTGGATCTGAGAAACATGAAGCCTAGAGAAGATTGCAGGATGGTCAAGACCATGCAGGATTCCACTTAATGAGGTCGCCGCAAGTCATAGATCCTTTGCTCCGGGCAGTAAAGTGTCCCCAATAGTGTTCCTTACGATTATATAATGGGAGTACAGTTTAATAGCCATGAACACTGAGAAAGCTGTTGTCATATGATTGCCATGCTTTGGGGTCAGAATGTGTCCTGTTAAGTGTGACACCATCTTATTATTGAATTTCAGGGTGTCATCCCTACAACCTTAATACAGTTGTGACAATCAGCAAAGCTTGGAAGTACCTCCAGAACAGCTTACCACTCACTCCTTCTAACTTCCTACCTCCCCAAGGGTCCATAGAGAGATTTTTTTTAAGGTTTAGTAAATCTGCACGGTTTTTAGGAAGAGGAGATCAAGTGAGAATGTTACTTAGAGTTTCAAATCTGGCATGAATGTATTGTGAAACCATGGCCTTCAAAATCATGCAGAGGGTCAGGATGGGCTGAGTATGTACTGAAAAGAGGGATTGAAGTCAAAAGATAGGATGGCTAGGGCTATGGGAAAGGTATTTCCCCCTCAGGAAGCTGTGGAAGAGCTTGCTGCATTTCAGAAAAAAACTATTCGTTTACTCATTTATTACACACACACACACACACAGAGACAGAGACAGAGATAGAGACAGAGAGGAGGAGGAGGAGAAGAAGAAGAAGAGGAAGAAGAGAAGGAGGAGGAGGAGGAAGAGGAAGAAGAAAAGAGAAGGAGAAGGAAAAGGAGAAGAAGATCTGAACCAAAATGGGACTCCATGTGTTTCCCCCATCCCCAGCAAAACATGCAGCAAGTCCTCAGAACATATCACTGCCATCCCTGGAACCCCACTAGGGAACACTCAGAATACTTGCCTTTCCATCTTTCCTGTGTTGCCTACAAGTAAGTACTGACAGTTGTTACACAACAAATACGTCTTCATAATTGCTGTGCGCCAGCTGTCTGCCCAGACGGTCTGTGCTTTAAACCTCACCTTTCTTTATTTACCCTGCAATTTTCAAGCAGCTTTATGAAGCTCTGCGGATGGCAGAAGCTGAATAGACAATATCAGCAATAACCCCAGATCTTTGCAGAGGCGTCGTCATGATCCAGAAACTCACGGTACTCCATCCAGACTGCAACTGAAGGGTTATTTACTCAGGACAAAGGAGCAGTTATAACGGGATCTTTGCAGCCCAGTGCCACAAGGTTTCTGTACATAAACCAACAATTAAATGTAATCCTATATACTTACAGTTTTAAAAGAAATTCAAACCAGTTCTTGGAACTAAAGAAGCCAGCACTAGAGAAAATGACTTCCAGAACATGAAGCCCAGCATATGAACACAGGACCTCAGAGCCACAAATGAACACACGCTTTTCCATGGGGAGAAGAGCTTGTTGTATAACTAACTGCAGGAGGCCAAAGACTCAGATATTCTCAGGGAAAATCAAATGATTACTGGTCAAATCATATTGGCCATTTCCATAAGGACAGCTCTGAGACTCAGATTTGGTCTTGAGCAGTCTATAAATTCTACTTGCAATCAACCAGCTAGAGCTGAAAAAATTCAGTATCTCGGAAAATGACTGACTCACTTAATGAGCTTCAGGTAAGCATGAAACACTGGGTATTGTGCAGATGGTTTTATTCTGAGTTGACATTACATATTTAACCCTGCCACACAACTTTGACAAAGCAAACACTTGAAAGACATCTCATTTTGACTCTCCCTCTCTTCACTAAGATAGAAAATTTTCTCTAATTTCCTGCTATTCTCCAATACCTAGATGAAATTCTATAATTAAATTCTCAATGAATATTGCTCAATAGACTGAATGAGTGAGCTGGCATAAAAGTATACAGACACGTTTATTTTTACATGGTAGTCAAGTTAAAAGCTGCAAGATGCTGAGATTCTTAATAGAAAAACGTGATTGTGTACAAGTGCATGTGAGTGCACGAATGTATGCATATGAATGTGTGTGCATGTGTGTGTGTATCCATGCAGATGTGTGTGCCTATGTGCAAGTG
>BDUI01001057.1:109787-121829 GCA_002335545.1 Apodemus speciosus
AGAGTCACATGAAGGACAAACCTGTCATTCTGGTCACCTCCTCTGATGATCCCCTGTGTAAATTACAAATTGTTCTTAATCTGCTCAAATGTCATGTTATCAGTGAGACCTTCTCTGACCTCACAGGATAAAATTACAATCAACATCCCTCCCGCAAGGGCGCTCTCCTTCAGTTGGCTTCATTTCCCCACAGTCCTATCACCTCATAGCGTTATACGGCATTGCGTATTTATTTGCTTAGTACATCCCGCCCCCGCCCCAATCTGGGATGGAAACGCCACAGAAAGAAAGGATCAGAATTTGTTCACTGCTCTATCTTAGGAATTCAGACGAGCCCCTTTAATACAGTTATAGAGTGGGCGATCGATATGAATTGGTGAACGCATGAAACTTTTCTCTCTTCTTTCAGGTGCCTGAAACACCAGAGCTATGTGAAACTATGAGAAACCATGTTTTGTCAGCCTTCACACGGAGCTCGCTGTGTTGCTAAGGGCAAGGGGAAAGGCACCACTTCCCAAAAGACAATTTACAGACCCAGGCTTTTCATGGCCATGACTTTGTAAAAGGACTAAAGTAGAGGCACAAGGCACCTCGAATGCTTACAATTCTAAGAATAACATAAAACAGAGGATCTCAAAGGACGCTGCCCATGGCACTAGCTCTTTAGGATACAAAGGAGTTACTTAGCTTAAGAGGGGCTCGAGTAAGTGAAAGTAGATGTATCTTGTGAAGCTAGGCAAGGTTTATTTTTATTATTGTTGTTTGTCTCCTGAACTCTCAGCATTTTTTATTAAATTAATTAATTTATTCAGTTTACATCCTGATCACTGCCCCCTTCCTGTCACCCCCTCCCATAATCCTTTCCTTATCTCCCCTCCCCTTCTCCTCTGAGCAGGTGGGAGCCTCCCTGGGTATTTCCCCCACCCTGGTTCTCCAAGTCTCTGTTAAGCTAGATCMTTCCTCTCCCACTGAGGCCAGACAAGGCAGCCCAGCTAGAAGAACACATCCCACATGCAGACAACAAACAGCTTTTGGGATAGCCCCAGCTCCAGTTRTTCAAGACCTAGATGAAGACCAAGCTGTTCATCTGTTGCATATGTGCAGAAAGGCATACATAGTTCCAGCCTGTGTATTTTCTTTGGTTGGTGGTTCRGTCTCTGAGAGCCCCAAGGGTCCAGGTTAGTTGATTCTACTGGTCTTCCTGTGGAATTCCTATCCCCTTTGAGGCCACAATCCTTCCTCCTATTCTTCCATAAAAGTCCCCAAGCTCCATTCACTGTTTGGTGTGGGTAGCTGCCTCTATCTGAGTCAATTGGTGGGTGGGACCTCACAGAGGACAGCCATGCTAGACTCCTGTCTGTAAGCATAACAGAGTATCATTAATAGTGTCAGGGATTGATGTTTCAACATGGGATGGGTCTCAAGATGGGCTGGTTAGTGGTTGGCCATTCCCTCAGTCTCTGCTCCATCCTAAATCCCTGCATGTTTTGTAGACAGGATAAATTTTTGGTGAAAAGTTCTGTGGGTGGCTTGATATCCCTATCWATCCACTGGGGTTCCTGCCTGGCCACAAGGGGGCAGCCTCCCCAGGCTCCATATCCCAAATGCTGTGTGAGTCAAAGGTTAGGACACCTGCATTGATTCTTGGGTGCGTCCCATATCTGAGGTCTCCATCTCTTCCTGGAGATACTCTCTACACCCTCCTCCATTGCAGATTTCCATTCATACTCATGGCCATCTGGCCGTCCCCCTGGCCCTCCTCACACCAGAATCTTCCTACTCCCTTCCCGATCCCCTCTCCCACCCAGTTCTCTCCCTCCCTCTGCCTTCCACTACCATTCCATTCCCTCTTCCAAGTGAGGCTCCAGCATCCTTAGACAAGGTTTCTTTTTTCAAGGTATCTCAGATGCTCGTGATGCTCATCCAAGCTAAAAGAAAATCTTACCTTGCCTTTCAAAACTAAAAAAAAAATTAAAAACAACTCATTGGGTCTTGGGCATTTTCTCATGACTGGTCAGCACTGTTTCTAAGACAAGGAACCTTGTAAGGTTGTAAGACAGGAACCTTGGATGTAGGTATCAGGGGTTCTGGCTGGCTTTGCTTCTTATACTCTTCAAGTGATTTTTGGCAAGTTTTCCTAACACTTCTCTATGCTTGATTCCCTCAACTCTGAGGGAGGAATGACAGAATATGCAAAGTGCCTTAGCAAACTAAATAGGGGCAGGGGTATTGACATGACCTTCGATTCCAGGAATGGGTAAATGAATGCCTTTTAGACAGATGTCTTCAACAACCTTTTGTTTTTAGGAGGGTTGTTTTTTTTAGTATTTATGCATCCCCAGATCAGACTGATGTGCCTCTACTTCCTTTGATCCCAATCCCTTGACCCCGATCTGAGAATCTTTGCACATGGAAGCTGAAGGTGAGCAAATGCTGTCTTCTACCAACAGTTAATACTAATGTAAGATTATTCCCTGCAGTGTATCCAACAAAGCCACCTTCCTTTGGTCCCACATTTCTGGCCATAGGTGAAGGTGCTCTAGTCAGGGGGAAAGTGGTAGCATCCACATTAGAGTTTACACAGATGGCAGTATGCTGACAGGTGTTGAAGTGACCATATTTTAAAAGTCAATTTCAAATAAAGGTATGATCTTTGTAAATCTGACCCCTTCCAGTAAAATGTGCATTTACATCTATTTGGAATTTATAAATCCTGACAGATTCCACAATATTTATAGCCCTCCATAAAAAGCCTTTGCCAGTTTGCAGAGCTTTGCATTTGGCTCTCCGGTATGCTTAAGAGAGTTTAAATAATAATAAATTTGGTGATTTATTCCACCTGGAACAGAAAGTTACCCGCCTGCACCCCCACCCTCACCCCCGCCCCAGCTCATTTTGAAGGGGAAGACTATAAATAGTGGCACAGACGCTGGGATCAGGAATAGGGAATTGAAATTTGAGAAAGAAGTACAGCAACATTTCCATTATCACTGATTTCTTGAGTATATTTTTAAAACACTTCTGTTACTCAAATAATATCCCTTCTCTCCTTTCTCCTGCCTCATCTCAATTATACCTGAGTCCCCCACACCTGTTGCCCATGTTCGGATTCAATTGCTTTAATGGGGAAGGGGGAGAAAGTATTGGCTGACTAGGTAGGAGCAGGCTGCCTCTAGGGACGACAGCGATCCTTCAGTGTCCATCTTGTATTTCACAAGAGTCAGCAGGTAACTGAGTGTCTATATCTACAGGGTAAATTAATTGCTTGAGATCCATCTCACACATCCAACAGATGATATGACCAAAAGCTCATAGTTCAGGTAAAGAATAAGAAAAGAGTTCTAAGTGTAATTCCAAGAGAAAGACTGAGGACCATATGAGAAGGTCAATTCTTCCAGCCAATGATGCTCACAAGTGCCCAGAACAGAGTGAGGGGACTAGAGCAATCSCTCTTATCTGTAGTTTCTTTCTGCATAGTGTCAGCTACTTGTGGTCAACTGGGGTCCAAAACGTTCGATGGAAAAACCTATGAACAATGTGTTTAAGGTTCACATTGTGTACTGCTGTAAGTAATGTGATGAAATCTCTTTCTGTTTGACTCCATCCCACCCTTTGTGGATAAGAATAGCACTATCTTTGGATTCACACTGCAGATACTGCCCACTGATTAGTCACTGAGTAGCAGGCTCAGTTCTCAGAGCAGCAATGCCCAGCCTCACAGCATTCAGATCCCACCAGCCTAGCACTATATCAAGACCATCCACCCATATCCCCCACTTACAGCATTTCATGACATGGACACTGTGCAGTCCATATCTAAGAAAGAAAAGGATATAAAAATATTTTGAGAGTGACCTCATTCACATAGTTTTTTTATAACATGTTGTTCTGTTTAATTATGAGTCATTGTTATTAATTTTTTTGTATAAAATTATAAATATTTTTATAGGTTAAATAGGGACAGGGGAAAACATACTTACTGGGTTTAGTGTGACCAGAAGTTTTTCAGGATTCCCTAAGGGTCTTGTAATATATTCCCTGAAAATAAGGGAAAACTATTTACTGTACCAGAATAGTGGACTTTATATGCTATAATTTGCTATTCTTTGTAAAGAAGAATTAAGAAATACTGCATCACTCTCTATAGATTCTACTGTTGGAAGCTGAGACGAGGCATTTAGTGTAACAGAAGCAGCATTACAACTTAGAAGAGGCATTTATTGTAGCAGAAACAGTATTACAACTTGTGACATGACAAGGAGCTCTATTTCCAGCTTCTTGTTTGAGTGGGCTGTAAAGGAAGTAGCATTTGTAAGGAGAATAATAATGAACATCCACGGGGAGTTGCCAATGGGTGGTGCAAAGTAACAAACGCACAAGTGTCTGGTTTGGTACAGCACCTTCTTCATCGCCTAGAACTACTGCGCCACAATTTGAAGGCTCCACATCTATAGTCAACATCTGCATTCAACCAATGGAGAGAAGACATGGGGTGGGGGGACAGTATGCAGCAAGTTACCAATGGCCGAACAAGGTTCTGCCCACGTAGAGTACTGTGCTGATTCGTTAGAATGAGCAATGTGAAGGCACCCGGTGTCACAGCCTCCTGCCATTTACAGGTCCTCATTCTGCAAAATGCTCCTTGTTCTATGGTTTCATGCTCTGTATAGAGAAGCCCAAGATGGTTCACTCTGCACTGCAAACATACAGATTATTCCTTGTCAATGTTCCCGAAAGAATGCAATGTAGTAACTATTTACATAACATTTACATTTAAATCATCTCCAGATGATCTAAAGTATGTGGAGGGTATATGCAAATGCTTTGGATTTTAGATTAGACAGATTTGGGTATCCATGGAGGACCTGGAACCAATCCCTCAAGGATACTGCAGCATAACTATAGTGGGCTTCCGTGCCCCATTGCTTGGAACACATTCTCAGTCCAAGGCATTCCTGAGCACTCCTCTCTCATCTCTAGCTATTAGGATGCCAGATGTTTGGACCAAGCCCCAGAGCCTGTAGTGTACCACATTTTAATGATTTGTGGTGAATAAAGTAAATGTTTTAAGCCCAGACTTTATGAAGCAGGAACCCAGTTAAGTATGATGGACTGGGGGCAAAGCCAAGAGGAAGCTGAATGTTAATGAGGGTATCCATGGCTATAGAGGACATGGGTCAGGCATCTATCATTCGTGGTTAATTCTAAAACCCAGCTTGAAAAGTAAGCCATTAAAGAACCATGACTTACTAAGACCTGAATAAGGATGACATCAGTAGACATGCCACGTGGAAGGGGACCTCTCAGAAGCCCTCAACCTTAGACAAAGAACTACTGACAACTAAGGAATCCTGAGAGTAGAATAATCTTCCCTAGGGAAGAACACAGTAATTGATCATCCAAAACCAAATGATCAGCCCTAAAAACATACATACAAGTAGCATTATATGTACTGAATAGATTGTATTTATATATTTAGGGATATACACACACACAATTTTTTAAGCTGTGAATTTAAGAGAGAGCAAGAGGGATACATGGAAGGAGTTGGAAGATGGAAAGAAAAAAGAAATGATGAAATTATATGTTAGTTATAATAATGTATAACAAAAAGAAACTGTGTTCTGAGGAATATCAAGTCAAGAAAGGATTCCCTGCTCCCCACCTTCTTAGGAGGAAAGGGAAGGCTTGAGACATTAGGCAGTTATGAGTCTCTGTGATCACACCCTGGGCCTAACAGACATGGGGTGAAGAAATTGTTCTCATACTTTAAAGTCCAGGGAAAAACAAAACATTACTATATTAATGTTGCAAGATTTATTTTTATATGTTGTATTTAATGTGTGTTTTTTATGTCTGTGCTCCTCTTGCATGCCTGGTGCGTGTGGACTGTTACAGACAGTCGTGAGCTGCCACATAGGTGCTAAGAATTGAACGTGGGTCTTCTGAAAGAGCAAGGCAGTGTCTTTAACTACTTAGTCGTCTCTCCAATGCCCTGTAGTACTTTTTTAAAGGCTATTACTATAGAGGAGAATCCAGTTGGAGAAAGTAAAATGTTTAGTGATTTTGTTATTGTTGTTTTCTATCCTAGCTTGCTAGCAATGAGCAGTAAGAAAAGTCTGTTGAGCCAGTGTTTAATGTGTCCTCCTTTCTTTGTCTTCCATAGGGCAACCCTTACATGTGCAATAATGAGTGTGACGCAAGTACCCCTGAACTGGCACACCCTCCTGAGCTGATGTTTGATTTTGAAGGAAGACATCCCTCCACGTTCTGGCAGTCTGCTACTTGGAAGGAGTACCCCAAACCTCTCCAGGTTAACATCACTCTGTCTTGGAGCAAAACCATTGAACTCACAGACAACATAGTTATTACCTTTGAATCGGGGCGTCCAGACCAAATGATCCTAGAGAAATCTCTCGATTACGGGCGAACATGGCAGCCCTATCAGTATTACGCCACAGACTGCCTACATGCATTCCACATGGACCCGAAATCCGTGAAGGATTTATCCCAGCACACGGTCTTAGAAATCATTTGCACAGAAGAGTACTCCACCGGGTACTCCACAAATAGCAAAATAATCCACTTCGAGATCAAAGACAGGTTTGCGTTTTTTGCTGGACCTCGGCTACGAAATATGGCTTCCCTCTATGGACAGCTGGATACAACCAAGAAACTCAGAGATTTCTTCACAGTCACGGACCTGAGGATCAGGCTGTTGAGACCCGCCGTTGGGGAAATATTTGTAGATGAACTACATTTGGCACGTTACTTTTATGCGATCTCGGACATAAAGGTGCGAGGAAGGTAAGAGAACACCTGCCCATCTTGAACCAGAAAAAGAAAAGACCATGTCCAAAAAATTGTGCCCACAGTCATAAAGTGACTTAGGTCAATTTTTATTTACTTATTTCTGAGGAACACCACAATGCAAGTAGGTTCTAAAGGCCGTTAGCTCGACAGTGATTTGGAAACCAGCCTTGGCTGCCACTCTTCAGGCAGTCTTTATAATTTAAACAAAAGAAAACATAAGTATCTTATGGGAAGCAACAGAACTCCCTAGGTGGGGTGATGCTAAATTCCTCAACATAGTGAAGCAGGTTGCTCGTGAGAAGGTTAGGGGAAACAAGGTTATATCTTGCATTTCCCAGTGCAAGCAAGAATCACTGCTAATTGTTAGACTCAAAGGCCATCGATAAAATAAATTCCTTTTCTTTAAGAGTGGTAAGGTTCCCTTTTTTAAGGTTTTGGGCTCTATTGTATTAAACAATATTTTATATGTAAACTACAGACTTGGGACTCTTTATAGGTCAAGTACAGTATAGGTTGAGTGTTACAACATCGGTGGTTACAATCAGGGATACCTGGTTTTAGAAATATATTTTATAAAAAGCTACAATTAAGTTACAAAGAATTTGAAGATGTCTGAATGAAAAACACCAATAATGAGAACAAACACTACCAACATAGAGATTTTCATTCTGCAAGGCATGATGGGAATGAAAGCATGGGTGAGAAATAAAGAAATATAAGCAAAGAAATAATCATTTCTAAACTGTGAAAATATAAGAAGATAAGTGTATAAATGGTACAYCTGGCATATAGTCCTAACCAAACAATTGAAGGAGCCCACATAAATCAGGCTTCGTTCAATTGGCTGGCTTTCAGATTCTCTTAGTTCCGCCTAGTCCTCAGAGACGCTGGTCCTTCAGAGTTGTCTGCCACATGTTAATGACTAGGCACTTGTTGCTGTTGAGTGTCATAGTGAGGGGAAAATGCAATGGTAAGCTTTACTGCTTAGAGAGGCATCTAGGGTTTCAGGATGTTAACTTTGGAAAAATAGCATGAATATGTGGCTGTCTCCTCTGCTTAGTGCTGTGTTCCTTGTGGCCAGTGAAGAGTCTTTAGCTATGGACCCTACTGTCAACTTTTAACCAAGGCTCAGTGATGGATAATGACAATATCTTAAAAGCAAGTTCATAATTTTAAGAGATTTATGCCCTGGTATATAGATACCCACACTGAGCTTGGGTCCCCCTACTTTTAAGTGTGCATGGATTAGTAGGAGATTATGACAGGGCAATGGGATGCTGTCCTCTCAGACTTGAGTATGTGTGGTACCAAAATGCTCCATCAGAATTAAGGAACAACTTAGTCAAAGACTATCAACTTCAAATGTGATCCTATTTATTCTTGTTTGTATATACTATATGAAAATATTTGATATTTTTAACAAAAGCACACAAACATCAAATGACAAATACTCAAGATGACTGAAAGAATAAAGCTCAAAGTTAATAGCCTGAGATTTATGTGATTTTGTTATATTAAATTCAGGTAGGTCAGTTTCTGGCAGCGTGAAGACTTCTTAACGGGTACTTGAGTTTCTAGAGATAACTATACCCCAAAAACTTTGATTTGGCCTTGTCAGAAAGGCAACCTTTCAGAGATTTTCAGTTATGAAATAGCCAAGGTTAGAGCTTATTTTTGCTATTGGAAATTCATTTTTCTATTCTCAGATTCTTTTGAAAGAAAGTGTAAAACACGTTTTTGAGCTAAGGACAGCTTTATGCATGCTTCATTGGAGTTAGACAGGCCATCTCCTAAAGGTGGCACGCCAAGAACACTGAATCCCTCCAGACTTCTCACCTTTCTCTTAGGCCTTGCCTTAGCAATGACCTCCAGCTGCTTTTCACTGGCTGTCAGGGTTGAGCTGGACCCATATTCTATCAAGCTGCCTTCCCCAAGTCTCACCTCCGCTGTCATTCCTGTTCACCAGATAGCTGTGAGTTGGTGAGAAGCAGCTGGGCAAAACAGAAAGGTCCAGTAGAGGTGAGGCTCTTCCATACGGTGCTGCTCTGTCACCTCCACCCTCTGTCCAAATTCCTCAGGGCAAACTGATGCTGGCATGTACCGCACTAGGCACCAGATGGCTGGAGTATTTTTAGTCCTGGGGGAGGGACTAAAGAAGCAAGGCCTGATGGCTCCGGCGTGTCTCCAGCCTTCAAGTTATGTAAGGAATATTTGCTTAGGATGGAACCACTAAACAGAAAGCTGAGCAGCAGTGGCTCATGAGGCCTCCCAGTCTAGAAACCATCATGAATATTTTCCCTTGAAAATTTCAGGACTGATGCCCTTGGTTATTTCTCCCTTAAACAACAGGTCATCTATACAAAGCTTGTCTGCTAGCTGATGATGTCTAAGAGAAAGTTCTACATTTTCCAAAATATAAACAAAGGCATCGTTTCCCACACCTTACCTTTACCATCATCCCGTGATCACACAATCATGGAATCTTATATGTCTATACCTATCTGTATCCAGGAATGATGATGTTTTTCTGCTTGTCACTTCCAATACCATTCAAGCAAAATGTGGGAAATTTATACGAATTATTGTATAAAATTTGGATGGAGACCAGATAGAAATGTTTGCAAAACAGGCAACAGAAAATATACTTTTCCATCTTGACATATTATACTATGAAATGGAAATAGTTGAAAATATATAATGTACATACGCACATGAAGAGATTATATTGACTAGTGTTATTTCACCTAAAAGCAATGTTTTGACTAACATTAGATTAATGGATCATTTAGGCTCTTCTTGCCATGTGATATATCCAATATCTATTGAGCTGATGACAAAAACTATGATATTATCATAAAATGTATTTCTCTCTTGCCACATGGTTTTTCTGCTTTTGCTTGCCTCTTCTCATTGAGTATTTATTAAGATAATAGAGGAAAAAGAGGAAGCAGTGCTATTGGCAATCTCAGCAACTCCATAGCACTTACATTGTTCAATAAACCTAATAATCTTCACAGGCTAATTCTGACTTATGGCTGTCCTGGTTCAGTAAATCAGGGTGATTTTCTCTAGTGAATAATAGAGGAGTTCGGTGCGCCAGGACCTTAATTAAAGAGCCACTCTCTTAGTCTTGATCTCATTTTAATTTACAGGGTAATACTACAATAATATCACTAATGGAAGGTACATTAAAGGGCATCGAGTAGCATTAACTGTATTAAATTATGGTACTTGTGTTAATTAACTGCTGAAGCAAGATGGTTCTAATGGCCAAGAGTTCGTCCAGTGCATAAATAAAACCTACCCGAAATGAGAGGTGAGGGGGAAACAAAGAGAACGTGTTTGTTCTGAACATTTTTTTCCATATAGACAGGGGGTTAAATTCAAAAGTCATTCAGTATGTAATGTCCAAAATGTTTCTGAGATACACTGTGGGAGGTTTAGGCTTTCAAATACCATGTTTCCTTCTAAGCATTCTTTCCACAATTAAGTTAATTAAACTTGAATAGTCAGATGCAAGAGTTTTTATCAGAATATAAACTCAGTATCCTCTTTTCTCTGCCCATTCTGCATTCTCTGCTTCTTCGAGGTAAGATTGAGGAAGTAGTGTGATTTATGATAATAGTTTTCTTTTTTAAATCTGAATGATAAATGAGCATTTGGTAATAAGCTCATTTGTTTTTGAGATGTATTATCAGCAATGTATCAAACTCCTGGCTTTGGACATTGGATAATAGAATTTCTCCTTTAACAGCATAAACAGGAAGGTAGACACCAGCAAAATATTCAAATCTGATCAGCATTTCAGTTTCTTGTCTTTTAAAGTACATCAGTAGTGGTAACTCACACCCTTTCAATGCACTGAATTCCATTCTCTCCCCATGCAGTGCCTACTCTCCTTTCACAGGCTGGCTATCACARTAACAAATAGTCTCCAGTTTAGCTTATCTCTAGCTTATCTGTCTGAAGTTTACATTGGGTCTGGTGCAAAGATGTTAGAAGATGTCAGAAATAAGTAATTAATAAATTTCAGATGGGTTTTGTTAAAGAATGTAGTTATAACTATATTTACCATAGAATTGTTAGACACTTACTTTGACAATTTCTACCTTAAACATTATAGGTATGTACACATTAAGAGACAAACATAGTATGTATGGGTCTCAGTGCTCTCTTATTTCAGACACCCCTTAAGGGTTTTGAAATGTAACCTTTTCCCAGTTACAGAAATCAATTGATATTTGTGTTAATTAATTAAGTAATTAACTTATGTCATCTTTTCTATTTCCCTTGCTTTTCCCTAAGGACTCTGAGGATATTAGGATGGAAGCCCTATTTTAATATATATATCCTGACCACAGTTTCCTGTCTCCCCTCTCTACCCATGCTCCCACCCAACTCCCCTCCTCCAGACCCTATCCATTCCTCCTCCCTTTGTCTTCAGAAAAGAGCTGGCCTCCATGGATATCAACTAGCCTTGGTATGCTAAGTTGTAGTAAGCATAGGTGTATCTTCTCCTATTTAGGCTAGACAATGCAACCCAGTAGGAGGAAAGGATCCCAATGGCAGGCAACGAAGTCAGAGACAGCTTCTACTCCCATTGTTGGGAGTTCTGCAAGAAGACCAAGCTACACAACTGTAAAATACATGTGGAGGGCTTAAATCAGGCCTGGCTAACCCTGTCTCCGATGCCAGAAGGCAGGGTATGAGACAGGACAGTCACAAAGCTTTATTACCAGGGTGTCACAGGGAGAAAATCTCCATACCTCCTCACTCCCAGGAGTCTCCCAGGAGAACCTGTAACTCTTTAAATGTCACCATCCTGGGGTTTTGTAAGTAAGACAAGTCAAAGAAGTTAGTACCCAAACTATATAATCTTGAGTTAGCAGGAACCTTTGTGAATGGTACTGGGGAGATGACTCAGCAGTTCAGAGCACTGACTGCTCCTCCAGAGGACCTGAGGACAGCTCAGAAGTATTTATAATTCCACTTAGGGGTGACCCATGCCTTCTTTTTTGACCCCTATATGCACCAGAGACACACAGGGTACGCAGACATAAATGCGACCAAAATGCCCATTGAAAAAAAAGTGAAACTTTTGAAATACATAGATAATTTTGAATTTTAAAAGTATTTGGAAGCCGGGCGGTGGTGGCTCACGCCTTTAATGCCAACACTTGGGAGGCAGAGGCAGGCGGATTCCTGAGTTCAAGGCCAGCCTGGTCTACA
>BDUI01001057.1:121940-142207 GCA_002335545.1 Apodemus speciosus
TACAAAAAATAAGTCAGTTTTTGTGCAAATTCTTTGTCATTCTTAGCCAAAATTAAAATAAATTTGTCAAAATCTTTACGCTTCACTTCTCATGGTGGACGCACCCTGACACACACTTTGGAAAGTGTGTGCCTTTGTTTTCTCATCCTCAATTCGTCCTAATTACTGAAGCTGGGCTTTGCACCCACTTAGCAGATTCTGCTTTTWTAGAATCTCCCTTTTCACCGTTATCAACACATTTCTCCTCCATCATGGGGCAGATGCAGCTTACACACAGCAATGCACACACCAAAGCCTCTACTTTCAAAGGGCTCCTAGCCTGGAAAGACATAGGTAATTTTGGCTGAGGGCTCTTATTATTTGCTTCTTGTGTGTTTCATTATCATAACAAATTTAAAATTGAGTAGCTTTTAAACAAAGCAGGCTTACTTATATCTCTGTTCCGAGGGTTCATGGAGCTCTCTCTGATGGCTTTCTTCTTGTGGGCATGGTCCTAAGGCAGCCCAGGACATCGCATGGTGTGAAACTTCTGGTCCTGCTATTCTCTAAAGCCACTGCAATTAAATTGAGGACATTCGCTTTGGTCACATTATTGAATCCTAACCACTTCCAAGGCCTCATTAAATTATTTAATTATTATTATCATTAAAAGCCATCATTAAGCTATTCTATCCTCTTAATACTGCACAGTGGGTTAAAGTTCAGTACATGAAGTCCCTGGAGATACATCCAAACCATATCTAATTCATAGCACTACATGAATCCTTTTGAGATAAAAGAACTACTAATTTAATGAGAGAAGACTAGTGAAAAGTTTGACATTTGTACGGTATCTTGAATTGTATGGTGCAGTATGCCAGACAGCCAAGGTGGAATGAATATTCTAGGCGGACAAATTATGCACGAAACAGCACAGCTTGTTGAGGAATTCCAGATAGGAAATGAAGTGTGAAATCCTGAGAGATTCCCATCTTCTCCCAATGGATCATCTTCATCTTTAAGAAGCAGTAAAGGATTTCTACGTCTTGCTCTTGCAGTTGCTCATGTTATAATATATCTAAATTTATAAATTTTCACATGCAAGCTGAATACAGAGGAGAAACACTTTAAGGCGGTAGTAGAAAATATTCCATTGTGTGAATACTGGGAGCTGTAACATTTGTTTAACTTAGGAGCAATTATGACTCCCAGACCTGGTGCTCAAGATGAGAGTCAAGAAAGGCTCTTCAAATCCTTGGAAGTCAGCACAGAGTGATGCTTTGAGATTCTCTTGTAGAAGCAGTAGGGCTTGAGAAGCAATTTCAATCTCAGCAACGACCAGGAGAGAGATCCCTTAATCAGCGGAAGGGAAGGCGTGGGGACTAGCTACTGAAGCAGGGTTTTAGGCAATCAGCGGTTTAGCTACGCATTTGTATTATTCCACTCCATGTTTGACAGTAGGAAAGGAGGCCGAGATTCCAGTTCAGACTCTTAAAGGGCACTCTTCTGGTCCAAAGAGGTTTGGATTAGAAATTCTCACACTATATGGTAAAACTTGGGCAATGGATCACAACTATTTAAAATAAAGAGTCATGTATAAGTCATTCACTGAACCCCACAGTACACTGATGTTTAAAAGCTGCCTTCCAAAGGAAACTGAGATATAATCTGGAAAAACAACAACAACAACAAATCAAGCCAGAGGAGAATGTGCTACTCCTTTTCAAAATGTGCATAATGCTCCTTAGCATTTGTGTAAGCCTCAGCTTCTAAGATTCTTGTTGATTGTTTTACTTCTATTGGTCCTCACAACAGGCTTGCATGACACATGGATTTAACTTTGTTTTTCTGGTGAGAAAAGCAAGGACCAGAAATGTTTCATGACTACTCACAAGATAAAGTATCGGTCAGGTCCTGACTGCGGTGGCCAGTAGTTCAAGCTTTTGCATCCACAGTAGCCTGAATTGGAACTTAATAAACACAGAAGACTCAGAAAATCCCTGAAGGATCTACCTGTAAACAGCAAAACCAACCATTACATCGCTGCCATTCATGGTGTGTTCAGGAGTTACCGACTCCAGGACTTTGGCTGCTTACTCTTTTACTACACATGTCTGTTCTCTGCATATTGCCTTCTGCCTTCTTAGCTTTACTTTCATCATTTGTAAAGCTATAACCGAGCTAAATTACTCTACTATATTAGACATAGAGACATTTGCCACCAAAGTGAAATTATGATACTATGGTATTTTCCTAGAGAAAAAAAAATGAGTTGAATTTTCTGAATATTTTCTTCTATGTTTCTCTGAGAAATTAAGTGCCTACAACTGCATTTCACTAAAATAAAAATACAAAATAATCAAATAATCAAAAATACAACAGGTCGCTGATATTAATGGATGAAATTGGAAGCAGTGAGTCATGCTAGCCTTTTAAAGCAATCTCATCCTTTACACGAGGGCCTCCAGTTTTCTGTTGATATCATATATCACTATCAATTCTGCCTTTTAGAAGTTCGCTGACTAAATGCACTGCCTGTTTTGTAACATGCAATTTTATAAGGTTATCGTAAGTGATCCTATCACATGGGTGGGTTTTTTCCAAGCTAAATGGATTTTTAACCATTCTACTATCAAAATTTTCACTTGCTTTCATTTTAAAGGGAGAGTGGCACTCCAAATACTCAAAGTAAAGATGTGATCACCAATAACTAACAGTAAAAATCAGCACTGACCAGGCTCTCGCTCGGGCAGGGGCTATGCCAGAGAGAACAGCTGGCTTGAGTCTTCACTTTGGGAGACAACTGGGGGGCGGGGAGACATTCTGATTTCAAGCATATTTTTAAAATCCTTGTAAAATTCAACTATAAAGAGAATCTATACACAAACATCTTCTTTTCCTTTGAGATTTCTGCCATTAAAAGCCGAGGATGTATCTAATGATGCCTTTATTTAAAGTATCTCATTAGGATGCAGGAGCACAACTCAGTCTAAGAACTTGTCTTTTTATTCTTCATTCCCAAGTGCTAAAGTTTTTTTTAAGAAAGTAGATCATTAGAAATGTCTTTAAAAAAAAAGAAACATAGAGATATTTGAAGAAAATACTACATGATAAAGTAGTAAAAAGAATTTAACCTAGCATTTTTATGGAGAGATACAATCACCTTGGCAGGTCGGAAAAACCGTACTAGGTATGAATTTGGGACTCCTGTATCTAATGTGTGGAGCCATGTTCTATATTCTAATTCCTAACTTATTGGTTGTCATTATCTCCCAACTGTGTTGCAATGAGTGTGTGTGTGTGTGTCTGTGTGTGAGTGTGTATGTGTTTGTGTGTCTGTGTGTGTGTCTCTGTGTGTGTGTGTGTGTGTGTGTGTTCAAGTATGCATGTGCATGGTTTGTGTGACCAGAAAGCATTTCCAGATACAATCAGAAATGTTGTCTTGGTCTAACATCCACTATGATAAATATTTACTATGATATTTATTATGATAGCCTCCAATGAAAGAATAGACATTTACTTTTGCAATTTGATACTGGAAGTTGATATATTGATTCCATTGCAGCAGAGGTCTATGTATGTCATCACCAAGTTACCCTTAAAAATAGTATGTTAGTTTAATCAGGAGTTACCCCAGTGCATATAAAGTCATGCTTTCTGGTTTTGCCTTCATTTTATAGAAAGGAAAATTCATCAAGATGACGTAAACTGTAGGTGGCCAAGGGGTGGTGATTTACGCGTCATTTTTGCTGGCTAGTGTATTTGTTTCTGAATTTGAAAAAACAGTTGTTGACTTGAGAGATATGCTTAACATATATGGATGGCAACCTCAAAACAAAAAACCACATCAATTCAAAGATGCTGACCCAAGGCATTAAAGTTGAGAGGTACTCTGATGGTTCTTTTTCACAGTGGTTGTGCCATGGATAATAGATATTGTGTTGGAAACACAATGAGAGTAAATAAGAGAAACTATTAAGGTTTCAAAATCATTATCTATCTTAATGACATGACATATTGGTTATGAGTCAAGAGAAGTGGGTCCTGTACTCATAACTCCTGGAGAGCTCAGAGTCAGTAAAACAAACAAACAAACAAACAAAAAACAGAAGCATTATCTCCCTTCTATAAAATGGAGTATTTTCATATACTCCTCAGAATTAATCCACAAATCCCCTAATGCTCAAATACTTTTAAGAAACCCTCACAAATATTTCCTTCTATGGAAATCGTGATACTGAGTATAGGTTAAAGTCTCTGAGTTGTTCTACACTAACCATTACCATTTTATTTAAGTCAGAGCCTTAAAACCATACTTAGCTGAAGTGTGTGTGTGTGTGTGTGCATGTTCTTGTACATGCATGTGCATATGAGTCTGTATTAATACACCTGAAGAACTAGCAATCACAGAAATCACATTGGGGTAGCAAATTTCTCATTATTAAACTAGATAATTAAACTTCTACTGTGATATAACAAAATAAATGAAAACATTTGTGAACTGTGTGAGCATGCATGTGTTTGCTTGCATGTGGGAACATGCATGTGTATGTTGACTTGAGAGACAGGCTTAACATATATGGATGGCAACCTCAAAAAAGATCACATTAATTCAAAGATTCTGACCCAAGGCATTAAAGTTGAGAGGTACTCTGATGGTTCCTGTGCTTGAGTATGCATGTGTGTGTTTGAATGTGTGTGTGTGTGTGTGTGTGTGTGTGTGTGCACATGCCCATGTGTTTAAACAGTGCTAAGAACAGATTGATTTTTCAGAGCAAGCTAATTTTAGCTCTCATCCTTTCTATGTTGTTACTACATTAGGTGAAAGGCTAGCATTGATACAGACTTTCATCAATTTCTGCTGCATCTTATTTTTACCTTGCAAAGTGCCCAGTATCTTTTTAAAATGCTAAAAAATTAAGTACCAAATTGGAATAGATAAGGAGATTTTTTTTCTGTTTTGGTTTGGGCTAGAGAAAGTACGATGGGAGCCTTAGCATGTAAAATATGATGTATCAGGTAGCGCAATCTGGAGTGTTCTGAGATAAATCGAGATACTAACAGCATTTGATCTCTCTGGCTGTGAGTTCTGTACCCTCTATAGCAGTAAGTTAAAACCATGCATTTAAAGGAAATTAAGATTAACTAGTAACCAATATATATTTCCATTTACTTTGGGTGATGTTCTTAAGATTACAGAGTATTTTTAGTTAAATGAACAAATTTGAGCCCAGTAAGACAAAGCTAAGGGGCATTACCTTATCTCAGACTCATGTTCCTGTCCTGGTTGCTTTTACTCATTTGAAGCTACCAAAATATCAGGCAAGCAATGCTGTTACAACATATTGGTGACATCCATGTGTAATTATAGATCCTTCAGGGCTGCTGGGAACAGGGAACAGATGGGGGAAGGGTGGGCCAAGATCGGACGGGAGGGGGAGTCTAAGAGGTCAGTGATTTGGCAGGTTGGGGAGAGACAGCATGATGAACTCCTGTACTGGGTTTATAGAGGCAGTGTGTGTGCCAGATAAGGAGTCATAACATTACAAAATCACTTATTTTAGAAATGAAAGAAATCACAGAAATAATTTCATCTCACTCCCTTTTCAGACTGAAACAGAATATAGTTGAGTGGATTGGCCAGAAACAATATTGTTGTATAACTAGAATCTAGACCCAGAATATATTGGTGTTTTACTGGTTGGCCTGTACCTAGAAATAGGGCTCATGCATATTAGAAACTCAGACAATGACTACTAAAGACCTGAGGGAAATTTTGTGGAACACTCTTTGCAAATCACATAGTCATTCGGCACATTGGTACTCTGCCCTTTTGGCATCCTATGCCCACCTTTGCTTATTTCACACATGGGAGCAAGGGAATAGGAGAAAATCCTATTTGTTTTTTTCCGGGGATGTGTTGGTAATGCTATTTTACCCAACTTCACCAAACAGGCAAAGCTTTAGATTTGAATCCACTGTCTGAACTTAAGGAATGTAATTGAATTACCTCAGGTATCAATATAAATGTCATAACAAGTGGGTAAATGAATACCATGATGCTCAGCTGCAAACTATTTGTGTTTCTGGTCCTTTCTAGATGATTCAGTGAGGATGGGGCAGTCTTCAACGATGAGTTTGAAAAACTAGACATTAACAAATAGAAAAACAAGAATGTGAAGAATAGCAGGAAGAGGGAGAGAGAAAAGATAAGAAAGGGAAAGGAAGAAATAAGAGAGAGCATAAAACCTACATCTTAAACCACGTAACTAATTTAAAACAGATCAAAGATCTAAAGGTGAGGCCTGAAAGTCTTAAGCCTTTAGAGAAAAACACAGGCTAAAACTTCATGACATCAAATCCAGCAAAAATGTCTTAGAAAGGACACTAAACAGTCAACAAAAGAAAAAAGTGGCTTGAACTTTGTGAAGCAAAAAAATCTGTGTGTTTCAAAAAACTTTATGAATAGGGTAGAAAATCAGTCCATAGAATGGAAAGTCTTGCGGGGAGTGGGAGGTGGGGGTGATTCTCCAGGTCCTCTAAGGCTCCTCAGATACTCTCTGGTTCTCAGAGTTCTGCCCATTACTTCTGCCACTAGAGATCTGGGGAGATGTCAGGTAACAAACTTTGAGGCTTTTCTGTGTGGCAGAGACTTGTTAAGAGAACAAGATCAAACGTGCTAAAAGGTGTGTAGTGTTGATATCAGATCATATGGTGAGCAGATTATTCACTTCAGCACTAAGAGGATGTTAAATATATAAAATCCTGAAATGTGTAGCAGAATCATGAACAAAATTGGATGGGAAGTTTTAAATACTCTGTCATTATAAAAAGAAGGGGGCCCATTTTGCACACTGCAATAGCCATTTGATTAAAGCTATCATCATAAAACCTTTTTTTCTATCTTAGGAATAACTGTGGAGTAAGATAGCTCAGAGACATTATGCCACAGGCTGGAAGTCCAGCTTGGATCCCTAAAACCTAAATAAAAGACAGGGAAGTGTGATAATCTGACTATAATCCAATGTTCTTGTGAAGGAGACAGACGGTCCCAAAAGCAAGCTAGCTATATAAAATAGCCAAGGAGATTCTGTGAGAGACCCCCCCCCCCATCTCAGTGTATCACAAGCTGGATTGAAGAGAACACTTGAAGTCAACTTTGGGCCTTTCACAGGCATATGAATTAGCACACACATGAGCTCACGCGCATTCAGACCAAAGCTATGTACACCACAAGACACACAAAAGAGAATAACTTAGTTTGGGATGAAGAATCAAAATAGTAACCCATTGTTTTTACTTTACTTGAAATTGTATTATAATTTGTGTGGGAACACAGTAATTGGTGGATAACAAAAGAGAAAGCTTCGACTCACACAGACCCCACGACGTCTAGTCCTGGAACTGTAACCTGGAAAATGATAGTATCTTCCATTTGTACTTCTGATGAATTTTCTTTAAGCATAACAATGCAAAAAGAAAAGAAGAAAAGAAAAAGAAAGGACAAACCAGATATAAGCACTTACACATTTTGTGCTTGCAAGTTTGAGGCAGTGTGCTGTTTCCTACAGAGAAAGGTGAATAGCCGTAGTTCCTTCTTTCAAGATGCGACCACCTGCATGGACTGACAGATACTTCAAAAAGAAAATTACAAAACAACATGGCCTGAGCCATGATAAGGCTTCTGTGGCATCAGAATGAAGGGTAGGATGAGAGAAGCTAGCCAAAAGACAACCTGGTATTCTCATCTCCAGCAAGGCTATCACAATTAACTACCACTATAGTGAGATGAAGCTATTTAAAATTATCATGATTAATAAATAAAAAAGAGTCAATATTTATAGTGATTAAAACACTGTATAGTATCCTGTTATAGTACCAGTATACAAACTTGGACACATTTTTGTTCCCTTTTCCCTAATATAAGCATATCTAAAAAATCTAGTGCACAGCAAAGTTGTCTCAGATACAGGGAAATACTAAGTAAAGTGTAGATTGGCACGCCTGCGTGCATGCTGTTTAATCACACTGAATGGCAGGCTCAATTTTCAATACAAAGTTAATCCTGTTTTCATTAAATATAAATGTTCTTTATGGAAAACAAATGTCCTTCAGAAGCAGAGGGATCTCTCTCAGGGTTCCGTGTTGTATCTTTGTTTAGAAGCAATGAGTTTTAAAACAAGAAGGATTTAAACTCAGAACAGTTTTGCGACACCGTTCCTTCCTCTTGTCCTTGATATTGATTATTCGATTACATCTCTCTACTAACAACAGCAAAGGCAACGATTCTTGTATTGTTTTACTTCCAAAATAAGATGCCAAAGGAAATGGCATGCCACAGGTGAATTTTTGACACACACTAAAATAAGAAAAGATCACACAGTTACCAAGTTTGTTCCCCAGCTCTCCTTCTCATAAAAAGGCTGCAGTGGTGGCTTTTTGCCAACTAAACCCTCCACTCACTGACAGGTAGAATGTAGACAATCATGAGCTTAAAAGTGATTTTGGTGCCTTCATCCCTTTATCTGTAAGATGGACAAAGCCTACCCTAAATGATAAGTGAAAGCTTATTAACACAAAATATGTACTAAACACATATTTTATTTTGCTATAACGCTCATAAATGCAGCCAGAATGTAATATCACTTTGAAAGAAGCCATAGCTTGTTTTTAATATTATTTCTTCCAAGACTTACAACAACACATTGTCTTTATCTTTGTTTTGTTTTTTTTTTCTTTACTACTACTTTTAGTTTTCTACCATGATGGGCTGAGTTCATAACTATACTGATAACTAYTATATACTATATACTATAACTATTGACTTTCTAGATTACTCAGTTGGTAGAAATTTCTGTGAAATTAAAACTTCCAGGGATGAAGAGAGAAGAGTAGTCATTTTTGTAAGATGGCTCCCAGAGTCCTGGGTAAATGAAGTTAAGTCATATCCTATTTCCTCCAGGTCACAGGCATGCATTTATCCTCACAGATGATGGATGGGATCCTTTGACATTTTGCATGGATGGCTCTTGAGAATGAAAATCATACTTATAAAAGATTCATTGATTCATTCTACAGTTCTTACATTGTCACCTTGACTCACAGTGACAGTATCATGATATTCATCGACCCCGATGGTCATTTCAAAGGAGGAGGAAATGTCTCAGGATCCCTCTAAGAGAGAAATAGAGTTTCTTTCCCACAGGATACAATAACTAAGGCAATTTTTAGTTCTGTTTCTCCTTTGGCTTTAAGATGCTTGTAAAAAGTCAGCAAAACCCCAGTGTCTAAGGGAGTGTCAGAGGTTAGTTTGAGAAGCAAATCCAGGTTAGAGGAGAATCCATGAGGTGTAAGAGAATTGCAATATAGTTTGAGCAGGTGACAGGGTACAGTTATATGGGTCAATTAAAGAGTACAACTAATAAGATTAAGAAGGAATTATGCTGTTAATAAATGTGACTTTCAAAGCCCAATTAAAATGAGCCATTCTTTTACATCGCTTTTTCATTAGTGGTCTTACTTCAGACCCACTTTGAGCAAAGGATAACCTATTGTGCAGGTGCAGCGGACTACTTGTAAACAAGAGCTTAGTGATAAGTTACAAGCAATCTAAGCCATTGAAAAGTAATGGCRACTGACCTATCGGTGCCTGGGAAATTCTAACATGCCAATGCTGGCTTCCTGGATGAATAACGGAACAAGGTTGACTGAGGCATTAATAGAACCATAATTGCAGAGGCATTACCATAATCATAAGAGGAATGTCACAGTTCAGATTTAACTGCTTTGCACAAATAAAATGCTAAACTATAAAAACTGTAAAACATAGTTAGAGGAGGGCTCTGCACATTGAGCTATGTGTCTTTACACTCAACTAATTAGTTGCTACTGAATGTTTTTGCTTTGCTCAGTGGCATGTGGTACATAAATCATTGCAATATGTTAAATGCAAATGGCTGTTAATAGAGGAACCATCTGCTCTGTGCCGGAGAGTTTGTTCAAAAGAATGTGGCGAGCCTACTTTGGATAATGTTGAAAAACTCAAATATCAAATTTCTAAAATGAGCTGCCTCTGTTAACCCCAACATTACTAATACTCTCCTGGCCTTTCAAGTTCTACCAGTGCATCCCAAAACAACTCCTCGCAGTCTGTGCTGTTTAGAGCAACACCACAGGCTACCTTAAAGGCAGCACACCTCACCGATGGATCACACAGCACAGACACTTGCAACATCTTAAAACTGTGCTCAGAAATTTAGAACAACCAATAAATAATTGAACTGTCCTCTCCAAAGCATCTCTGCTACCATGAATAACACAGGCTCTCCATCTGCGTTCCTCCTGGAAGCTACTCATTTAAAGCTGTAGATCACTGGCATGCTGCCGGCCCGTGATGAATTACCACGGGTATCATCAGGGTTTCAAACCTCCACCTCCTGTAATCTACAATACTGTATTTCTCCAAAAGATCATCAGTGCAAAGGGGAGAAATGATTTCTTTCCCAACATGCTTTATTAGATGCTGTCACAGAACATCCTAATAATGTCCACCGGACTCACCAGTGACACTGTAAAACATGGAAATATTAGTGATAGGACAGGAATCAAAGTCTTCAGGTTCCCAATGTCATGCTCTACTTGGCCACAAAAGAAAGCAAACCTCAATCCTGCCCTTTCTAATCAGCCCCTGGTCAAGGTCGCTATCCAGATATTTAAGAGCAAGATGCCATGATGATCTATTATATTAATCCCCATTGGAAGTGTACTCAAATGATGTAATCGCAAAACAGGATCTTGGCCATGAAAGAACAAGTTTAGAAATTAACTATGTGGATGAAACTCTTCAGGCACACAACTTCTCTGAAGCCAGACACAGGTATGATTCTTGGCACACTGCTAACTTGCCTTTCTTGACCTTACTCTTTTCTCTTTCATCCCACCTTTTTTTTCTCTTTTGCTTTTATAGTATCTGATTTAAGACTGTGCTTTTGGGGATTCGCCTGCGGGAGAAGAGGCTGCAGGAGAGCTCATTAGCCCAGCAGATGCTCTATCCCTGGACGAATTATACAATGAAAAGCTGCTTCTGAGGGCCACCAAAAAAAGAGGCAGGCCTTTGTGGAGGTGGGCAGCCCTGCAGTGCGATACAAGCTCTGTATTTGTTAAAAAGGGATTTTGTACTAAAAACATTTCCCTTTGTTTGTTCTCATGAAAAGGAGAGCCTCCTGAAGGCTGCTTGCATTTGATGACTCCATTTCAAAAACGAACACTTGTCTATTTCCAAACGGGGCTGCTTCACTTGAAAGTTACACAAAACCACTCGGAGATGGAGAGACTGGCAGCATAATCAGACAAGCAATACCTAAAAGGCAGAACATGCTAGCTGTGAATTTGAGCTCGAATATTGTATTGGCTTCTACCAGTGATCATGAGCAGGGATAGAGCCCATGTTTTAGATTGTAGCCTGGAAAAAAAAAAAAAAAAACCTTACATTGTCTAATTACATTCGTTTATTGAGCTGTATTACCACTCGGTTCCCATAACACCACTTTAATTTAATTTAGATTTCGTTACTTCTTCCCCTCCAAAAGTATAACTTCACCACAGAGGCATATTTATTGTTTTTTCATGTTTATGTTTGGAAACATTCACTAATTCATTTTCCCACTTAATTACAAGGAACAGGAGGACTGATTCTTAGAACCTACAGATGATATTTACCTAAGTATTTATGGAAATATAAATGGACAGTTTCTTTGATCTAAAATTATGGTTTGATTTTTTTTTAAAGAATAGGACAGACCACCTAGAGAGATCCGCAAAGCCAGCAGAAGCCAGCTGCATTCATCAACCTTGAGCCCTCCGCAAAGGGAAGCAGATTGGGGTCGCTGCTGTCATGGCAGGATCCTGTGGGACCTCCTTGGTGCATCCTGCTGATATTTAGTGACACACATAATACCAGTAGGGAGGGAATTTAAACATATCCCATCTGTTGGTGTTTTGGTTTTTTGTTTCAAATCCATTTGATGAGGTCCTTGTCGGCAACATTGTCAGTCTGCTGAATTTTGAGGATTGGGCCATTGTGTTGTGCCCAATGATAACCCAGTGATTTGAAGAACTTCAAACCACCCCTTTAATATGTGTGCATACGTCAGTCCCCTTGAGTCTAAACACTTACCTTTGTTCTGAAACTCCTCTGGGTTGGAAAGTTCCGGCTGCCTCAATGAACAAAGGCAGACATGGATTTATTAACTACTCTGAGAATGCAGAATACAGGGTGTGTTCAGGGAGGTTCTGTTAGTAAAATGCTTACCATGTAAGCAACAGGACTCAAATTCAATCCCACAGAAGCCATGTTGTAAAATCTAGGTATGGTGGTATGTACCTGTAATGCCGGTGCCAGAAGGGCGGAGACAGAAGACTCCCTGGGCTTACTGAACAGCTAGTGTAGCTGAATTCACAAGCTCTGGGTTCACAGAGAGACCTTGCCTCAAATAATAAGGTGGAAACCAACTGAGAAAGACACTAGACACAATTCAAATGCATATGCATGCATAAATACACAAAAAAACAAGATTTTTTTTAATCTGCTGGGTATTGAAAAAATACTAAACCACTGAACTACATCCCCAGCTTACAGATAGTGTGGATAAATTTGGCTTCTTCTAAGAATAAGTTTGACCTATGGATAAAATATCACTTTCTTTAACTTGAATGAAAAAGGATGTATTTTATTTTTTATTGTCAGGGGGAAAAAGCCACCTCACATTGTAAAGCATTGACACTGTTGGAGTAGTCTCAAACTACCATTAGAAATAAATATATCTGTCTTTCTCAGAAGGACAAGACTCAGTAATTCCAAGAGAGAATAGAGGATGCCATTGTGTTGTAGGTCTGATTAGGAAATCCTTGCCTAAGAATTGAAACCTAATGTTCAAGAGTTCTATGAGAAACCCATGTAGTATCAGATATCTAATGCCTGCACTGCTGGGTGCCACAATACATTATTAAAATGGAAGGGAGTTAATATTTTGAAGCAGGCTATAGAAAATACTCACTAGCAAATACTCTGAATAACAAGCATGTATTTATTGTTCTTTGTGTGACACTAAAGAACCCAGAGGATGACTTCCAAAGTCTGAAGACTGTGCTGGAAGGAGGAATACTCAGCGGCTGACTGTCAGATGTGAACTGCTGGCGCATAGAGGTTTCTGCATCCGGGGAAGCATGGTTGTTTGGCTTTCTTCTTGGAAAAGGCATTGCTTTCCCTGGGGCAGGAAGTCAGGTGGTATTTCATATTATTCATGAGGGCAGCCCATCAGTCCTGATCTATTGTTCTAGAAACACCTCCAGCAAACTGATAACATTCTTATCCTGAATGTCATCCTCTTTCTGTTTTATATGCACCCTTCAGAGTGCCTAAGATTGCCCCTTGTGCCCAGTGAAACTCCACATGAAAAGTGCACTCCCTGCATTGGACTTCTGCTATTCTTTCTTTTGCTCTAAAAACACTCAGGAAGCTTTTCATTCCTTACTATGTATCTGTTATTAAGACCAGGGATAGAGTCTTTTAAGAGTTGGGCTGTTCACCAGTTCACTAGTCTGTCAGACCTGCTTTCTGAAAATGGTCTTCAGAGTGCACCTTATCCCTATGAATGAGCAATTGTTGTAATGCTAGTAGCAAGCCACAAAGCCTTGACTGGAACTGCAGTCTGCAGTGTTGCTCTTTGTGTGACTGACATGTTCCACCATGATTTGTCAAGTTCCTACATTTGATTGGCTACAGGCATGAACAAAAGAAAGTATGACCCTGCATTATAAAGACCCATGGCTAACCTGAAGTGAGTGAAGGTTTTTTTCTCCATGGAGAATATGGCTTTGGGGGAAGATTGCTCCCTGGACACTTCAATTCTCTAAGGAAAATCTCCTTTTATTGGAGGAGAAGTTTGATAGGATGGGCTAGCCAGGGGCATGAAGGTGATTCTGTAAAATATTTGGGGTCCACGTAGGCTGGAGAAAAAGATCACTCATCTAAGACCAAGCTGAGTGAGACTTCTCCCAGGAAGAATGTTCCAGGCAGTGGCCCAGACATGGCCTGTGGTTTTTTTCTCTGATTGACACCCTGCCTACACAGGCTGTGGAGTCTGCTCTGGATCTCAAACACATTTCTTTTAAGGTAGTCTCGCAAATACGTTATATATATTTAGATTTTCCCCCCTTTGGTGAGTTAAAAAAGGCTCTTCAAAGATGTCAAAACAAGTGAAATATTTATATCCAAGATAAATGTTCAGTAGCAGGTTTAAAAAGCAGCTGATTTAGCTTACAGAGCTAGAATAACATTTAGGGGGCTGATTGAAAAGCACCCCTTATTTTATATACTTTTCCTCAAAATTGCTTAAAGATTACTTTAACATTGCTCTATGATAGCTAGGATTGTATGTTCGTTTATAAAGAATCAAAACATAGTCAGATTTTTTTTTATTTTTACATAATAGGGAGAGAAGAGCAATTCTATTTTAGTTCCCCGTCTCCCCAGACATCATCTCTTTGCTATCCTGGAAAACTGAGTTTTGCTTGAGGGACTTGCACTGATCCTGGAAAAGCCTGGCAGAAGCGACGATATGGGTTTGGAATACAAAGGGCAATGAAGAAGAGCAAGGAAGGGAGGGAAAGCGGGAAAGGCAGACTGGTAGTGAGACCAAAATGGTTCCACCAGGGAAATCTCAGCCTCTGCCAGGAACCTTGGTGCTCAGACACAGTGGCCTTGACCTGTCTCTCCATCTTGGGAAGACGTCTTCATCTCTCACGTGGGAGAGTGACTAGATAGCTTAGAATGGTGCAGGAGGTGCCAGCCCTGTGAGTGCCATGCAGCTGAGATCTGCTATGACTCATTGGAGGCTGGGTCATGCTTTTCCTCCAATTTCCCAACATCGTCTACCCCTTGACTGGGATCCTTATTAAATGCCTTATCAGTATCTCAGCTTCCCCAGATTCTCTGTAGGACCATGTTCTCATTATCAAAAGATGTCTGCTGTTGTGAACCTCCATTGTCAGTGGTATCGCCCACTGCCTCCTGCCATCTAAGCCAGCTCCTTCCTTCTGGCTCTATTCATGGTGTTGGTGATTCTCCCATTGCTCCTGATGATGGCCACAGGTGGGAGTCAGCTAATGACTTAATCCACGTGTATCAGCTCATGTCATGGTGATGTAGATAAACTTTGCTTCCCTTTAAGGATTTGCAGATGTGTCATATGTTCAGCGCATAAAAACGCTCAGAGCAAAAACCTGGCTGCTGTTGTTATCCCTGTCAGTAAAGCTTGGAGTTCATGAAAATCAATGTTCTGCTATGCAGCCAGAGTTCTCTTTCAGAAACTTAAATCATAATGTGTTTATATTAGACACCCTTCAGTGGTCCCCCAGTGTCTGAGATAACACATACTGACCTCTGACATCCAGCACTCAACCCTTGCCTCTCACCAGAGCCTCTTCCAATGATATTTGCCCTCTGATTCCTTAGTTTGAATAATCACAAAACCTTATTTCTATTCCTCAAATGTCAACTTTGGTCTTCAGGGTTCTTCTAGACCCTCTAACCATCTGACATTCACAGGACCCTTCCCACAGGTCAGATACTGCCAGTAGAGAGACAACCCCCAGCAGAGAGACAACCCCAGCCAAAACACATCCCCAAGAGAGACTCTTCTAGCAGAGACACACCCTCCCCAGAGACACATTCCTAGCAAAAGCCGTACCCTTACGCTGCTACATACAGAGTAATGATCTTCATTATCTGTTTTTTATTTATATTTGACTTCTTCCAGATAATATAATTTAACTAAATCTATAAAATCTCATTTTTATCAAAAATACCAAGTCTTAAAAAAATACTGAGGCGTGCAGTGATGCTCACCCCTTTAATGCCAGCACTTGAGAAGCAGAGGGAAATGGGTCTCTGTGATTTCGAGGCCAATGTGATCTACAGAGTGAGTTCCAGAACAGCCAGGACTGCACAGAGAAACAACCCTGTCTTGAAACACAAAACAAAAACCAAACAAACAAAAAACCTGAAAGCCAAATTTTAGCCAATATTGATCAGTCAAATATGCAAATATTTAACGAAACTGTGACACAATACTTCTTATCAGTCAGTAAAGAAACATCCTAAGTATTTCTATGGTTTTCACTATCTAGAGCTCATTACCATTTCCCTATTAAGGTTAAGGTTGAGGGGATGTTTGAAGTCAGGGCCTCCCACTTGCTTGATGAGAGCTCTACCACTGAACTTCCACCCTCAACTCTCTCTGTGCATTTTATTTGGGGATGGAATCTCAGTAAGTTGTTCAGAAAAACTTGGAACTTGAGATGCTGCTGTCTCAGCCATCCTGCCTGACTCAAATGTGATTTTAAACTATTGTAGTGGCACTTGCATGCTCTGCATAGAGAAAGCAGAGAACCCACTAATGGAGTAACAAGTGGCAAGTGAAATTGTATTGTCTTATCTGCCGTGCTTTCGGGAACTGTCTATTCATTGAGTGAGTCACAATGAAGTCTATTCAAGATGTTGTATGTTTATGTAACTGAAAATACATAGAAAATACTCAAGAGTGACCACATGCAGAGAAAATATGAGAAACGCAGCTAAGTTGGGAGAAAGAAGAATGAAGAAGAAAACTCAGCTCCCACCGAATCTGATGTTGCTTGCATCCTTCTTCCTCTCCAACAGCAACAAGAGAGCTGCTATGGCCCTGGCTATTCAAAACTCCTGCACTCAATTCTGGAGCAACAGTTATCTTGACATATTATTTTCTCATTCTCTTCTTTTGGTCTCTATTTTGGTACATAAATACATATCTCAACCAAGGTCCAGTTCAGTCAGTTTCTAGTGCCATAGTGAATACACACTTCTGTGATACTTTTTTTTTTGCTCAGTTATTTGCTCCTGGGATTTATAAACAATGACATCGTACTCTGCTCTGTGAAGCCACCACTGCTACTCTGTCAGGTGTCCCGTTAATGGACAGTGGATTGTTTTCAACTACAGCTTTTACTGATGCTCCTGTTGGAAACATTCTGCTGCAAGGACGCAAAAAGTTATCTAGGGAGTACCTTGGAAGGGAATGATTTACCATAGGGTACATAGCCCAGAGTCAATAGAATAAGGCAAGCTCTATTTTGCCCTGAATAGCTGTACCTAATTTATATTTCCACTAGCAGGCTAAGAGTTTTACAGCCTCATAAACACCAGCTATTTTTAAGCTTACCGATTTTTTTTTCTGTCTTGAATATAAATGGTAACTCGTGCTTTTAATTAACAGTTTCTTTACTAATGAAGATAAGCCTCACCTCAAATGTTTATCACTCACATTTATTTGAAAAATGATTTTTTCTGTGTTTTGACCATTTTTTAATGAAATAATATTCTTTTGTTCTTAATTGACTCCTTGGAATATACACTCCTGATTTTAATCTTCCCTGTTTTGCCTTTCCTGACCCAGTTTATGGCTTGATCTTTCATTCCCTATATAGTGACTTTTAATGATCACATGTTCATAAATGGTAATGAATCAAGTACATCAAATAGTTTCCTTTATGGGTGGCACACTTCTGCATTTCACTTAAGAAATCCAATCTTTGTCTAACTATCATACAGTCAAGCAATACCATTTATGAGAATACAGTCCAGATAAATGAAGTCAGTATTTCAGGAAACAACATTTTACTGTTTGTTGGGGGGGCATTTTTAAAATATTGAATTTTAACCATGGTGTCCAACAGCAAATGAATAAAGAAAAAATATACATACACAAAACACACATGTACTCCATACGACACATAACAGAATATTATTCTGCCTTAAAAACTATAGACACTCTGTCGTCTGCAACAACAAAGAGAAGTCTGTAGAACATTTTTCTAAATGAAAATAAGTCCCAGGGAGATGTGAGCAAATGTCTACTTATTTCAGATAAAACGCCAGTAACAGAACAAATAAATTACTCCATCCAAATCTGTCTTGTTAAACCAACAGGTTTATTGGAGGACTTACAGGACATTGGTGAGATGTCACCTATAAGAAGGGTGTGTGTATATCTAGAATAGCTACATCACTAAAATTTCTGACCAGATGGAGTGGCAGCCTCTGAATATCTGTGGAGATGATGATCCTCTCTCAATTACTAGCACCTTTAGAGGTCATGTGAAACAGGCAGAATTGTAAGCAACTAAAAAGGGGGTGTGGGTTGCTGGAATGTCAGGTGAGTATTTTGTCTTCTTCCGTGGAGAAATGGCATCAGGCATAGATTGTTGGTTGAGGTGTCTGGAATGATCAGTGCTGCTCTGATTAATTAAAGCTACCGTTACTTTCGGAAGACAGCAGCACACAACCGATAAGCACTACAATCTCATATATCACAGGAGCAGAAGGTAAAATGGCTGCCAGAATGCAGTGAAGTAAGAAAAGGGTGTAGTCAAGGGGTGCAGTCTGTCATTCTGACTGAATGAGGGCCTAGGATCTAATGCACAGTAGTGGGACTATCGTATTGTAAACTGAAAATTACAGAGAGATTGACTGTCACTCCTTACCATAACTCACATAAACACAGAAACACAGAAACCCTCCTTTTAAGTTGTTGTTCAGGGGAGTCCAAGCATCTCCCAAAACAATACAGGGCATTGCTGTTGTTCTTGGTTACCTTCCAAAATGAAGGCGGGTTCCTATTGCTGAACACATCACACCCTTTGGACTTGCTGTTTCCAATTTTCTCTTCTTAAAGTTCTCAGTGTGTGTGCTTATATATTAGATTTTATCTCTTTGTTTTGACGACACATATAGTTCATGGTTCGTGTGTAAAGGCTATAGAGCAGCTTGAGGGAGTTGGTTCTTTCCTTCTATTGTGTGGTGTCAAGCATGGACCTCAGAGCATCAAGCCTGGCAGCAAGCACCTTCCCCACTCTGCCCTCTCACCAGCCTTCAATGCGTAGATCTGATACTCATTCTGATTATTTCTGTTTCTGAAGTCTTTGCAGTTCTGATTCATTTTTTACTTTGTTGCCATTGTTGTTGTTGTTGTTGTTTAATTGGCAACTTAGTTCCTTTAATTCATATGCTTCTTTGTACCTCTTTCCTGGATTCTCAAATGTGATTTACTATTTGGATGATGAGATCTTTTTTGTTTTTTTGTTTGTTTGTTTGTTTCCTATTTTTATCTAAAATGATAGAACTTTATACCAACTTTTAAAATAATAACATACATGTAATTTTCTCTGGTATCTAAGGGCAGTATGAACTGATTCTACATAAAATGGTAATCCCTAGACTGTAGTATTAAGTAACATAAAAGTAATAGATATATTAATTTTGGAGCCCATGAGGGCTAAGCACCAACCACAAATAATAACAATATTTCTTAATTCTGACCACTAGAAATAAGCCAAGATGAATAACCTCGCCAGCTGCCAAGCACCCCTAGAGCATCTACAAGCAGTGGGGATGTGGGGATGACTGTGAGCACCCACATTAAGTTAGCCTTTGTCTTTAACCCTTTCTGAATGCTCTACCTGCCCAGTACCTCTACTCCAATCTGAGAGTCTCAGACACTAAGTAATCAGAGTCTTCCCTATTCACCCATTTCCCTGGTTTAGTGGTCTGTTGTTGACCTCAGTGAATGTTCTGTGCTTTTGTAGTCRAAAAATGTTCATTAAATAATGTGCTGTAGGAAGATTCAATGTGTTTCTAGACTGCGAGTCTAGAAACAAAYGAATGTTTAGGTTGTTTCTTTCACCAAAACACAAGTACYATRAAAGTATAACATTTCCACSGCCTGTGAAGAGCCTYCCCTCSTGTTCATACCAGGARCACATTCACCTACTAAGCCCCTGGCAAGCGGCACACCCTAGGTATATTTTAAYAGCTCTTTAGGAAATGTAACTTAATAGCTAAGATAGAAAAACATTGACTTACAACATCCTGGTTGGACAAAATATCTTCAACAAATATTATAGAATGATTTARTGACTTTTAAAATAATAAAATTATTTTAGGGATCAATGTRCTATTTTGTGAACAGAGTCAYRTCTCTGTGTCTGTCCTGTGGGCGTAGGTATAAAAGGCCAATATGAGGTAGGAGGGATTTGTTGCAGCTGTTGTTTTTATTGAGAAATGATCTCAACTAAAACAAATACCTAAATTTATAATTAAKTTACCCAGAGAAAAAGAGACATCATGCAAAAAGAACCAGGAAAGAAAGAGAAACTAAGTAATGATTAACTCAGGGGAAAAAAWYYTTTYYKGG
>BDUI01001058.1:3380-16686 GCA_002335545.1 Apodemus speciosus
GATTACTTAGTAGTATCTTCTTACTGGGGAATAAGAGAGGAAAAGAAAATGTTCCTGCCATGATGTAAAAGAAATACTTAGGAAAAAGAAGTTGTAGGGAATTTGAAAATTCTAGAAAATATCACCTGAAAAGAATAACCAAAAAAAGTACTTTGTGATTACAGGACCCTGTGTTAAGCAGCCAGTGCTTCAAAAGCCTTGCAAATAACTTCATTGCCTCGGTATACATGATTTCCCAAAGGTATCATTATGGCAAATGGATCCCCTTGCAGACACCACAACTCCATCCTGTGAACTTTTATTTCTAGCCCCCACACTTCCCAGTTCCTGCAGATCGCTTGGTTCCTCGCTACCACCACGGCGATGAGTATCATATTCACACTTGTCTACCCTGACAAATACCACTATGCTCAAATACCAAGTCAGTTCCTTTTCTACCCAAGCACTTAGCTGAAGTTAAAATTTGGAGTGGCTTTGCAGAACTGAGTCTTCAGGTCTGTCCTCTAAAGTCTCCCACCCACCTACAGTGATGATTTTCSCCACCTTTTCTTTCTTTCCCTGTTTCCAGATGTAGAGGAAACAGCAGGAGATGCGAAGGATCTGAACTCCTACTATGCCTATTGCATTTTGAACAATTGCCTCCTAAGCATTCAAATGARCACCCATGTGAAAAAGTCTCTCACMGGGGCATTGAGCCAGTGTGCCGTGAGATTGACTAYCTTATAAAAAAWTACTTTCCTGGCTATCACAAATTCCACTCCTCTCTGCCTTTAATCAGGAMTCTGTYTCCTGACAAAGTTTAGGTAAACCTGTCTCCAGAAACTATTTCATGACTTCCTTTGCAATTCCTGRTTTTGTTGTGGCTCATAAGACCGTTTTCTATGATGYGCATGAATTTATTATCTTTTCCTTGTTTTTATTTCTACACCAGTGCTCTCTATGTAACCCAGGCTGGCTCAAATCCATAGCAATCATTGTGCCTCAACCTCTCAGTGYTAGGATGACAGGCATGTGTCACCATGCCAGGCGACGACATCTATTCTTTAAAGTCAGGTTCATTCATGTGCTATTTACATGATAAGCATAATTATTCTTAAGCAACCAATCAATGAATGTTGGCAAGCGAACAGACACGGACCCCTCAGCTGCGGTAAAGACAGAACACTTCCATCTTTTGTTGCATTGTTACTTTTTCCCACCAACTCCTTCTCTTGGTGTCTGATGAATTTTCTGTCTCTGTGTTCTGTTTTCCTAAAATGTCATAGACATGGAAACATGGTCCAGAGCCATCTGYGTCTGGCTTCCCTCACTGAGGAAATCTTCACGACCTYAGACTTAGTTTTGTCCTTTCATGCATGAGGWGTTCGCTGCTGGCTGTGAGGCCATTGTATTTTCCTAAACGTGGACTGACACCATGGTTTATAAGGGCCAAAATAAGATGCCTTCAGACCCATGTAGCCCACTGACCACTTCCCTCAAAGGAGGGGGAAGAGGTGGAGGGCTCGTGGATGAGGGGTCTGGGAAGGGGGACAATGTTTGAAATGTAAATAAAGAAAATAATAATAATAAAAAAGTTGCAATACATCATTCATACTGATGAGTTCGTTTATATTCATTAAAACTTTGCAAAGAGTATTTATGAATTTGCATAATTTCATTAACTAAGTATCAAGTAAAGGAACAGGAATAAGTATTTGAATTTTCCAGAGGGTCAAGCTGAGATTGAAAAGAGCTAGGCGATTTGCTCACCACCCCATGCTTAGTAAATCACCAGACACTGGTCTTTTGAATTCTCAGTTCTTTGCATCCTGCTAAACTCATCACATTAAGAACGGATTCCCACTGCCAATTTTATTGTTAACAGCATTTGTTAAGCTTGCTGGAGACGTCACTGCTCCGGGATTTAGGAGAGGAAACTAAGAGAGTCAGAAATAGTTTTTTTTTTTAAATCTTAGTCTTTTTTTTCTAAATGATATTGCAAAAGATTATTACACGTTATACTTTTACTTCCAATAGTTGTTAAATGTACCTCACTTGCAGAAGCATTTAAAATATTTCTGTTGAAATTATCATATTAATTGTGGGAAAATATAGGTAAAATGTGAATAATTATCTCATTTCTGGTGTTTTTCTTAGGAATCTATAAAAAAAAAAAAAACCTGCCAAATTTCTGTTGGATTGCAGCACTCATTAAAAACCGTGAAAGATGGCCTCTCTCCTCCTGCAGGACTCTAAGAGCAGACATGTTTTCACTGTCCCTCCTTTGACAAGCTTGTGTTTAGGTTTAAGAGGCTTGTGTTTTGGTTTCATCTTGTTTCCAAATAATAAATTTCTGGCCTGGAATTTAGACAAGTTTAGTTATGCAATGCATCCGAATGCAAAAGTTAAACATATTTCCAGGCTAGCCAGATGTTTGCTCTCTCATGCATTTATACCTTATGACACTTGTAGTGATATGCAGCTCCAACGTTGTTTTAAATATTTATGCTAATTTTTAAGAAAGCAGATGTTCTTTGGACATTGCTCATATGCTTGAGAAAGGAAGGTATTGCTTGAGAAACGCCACAGTCATTAAGTGACAGGCTTGTAAATAGCGTGTTGTTTCNCCCTGCCCCAGTCCTAGCCTGAACCTGGCTCAGAAGCTGTCCAGGAGACTCTTACCATCCTCTCCTGTGACAGAGCCCAGAGCTCAGGGAGACAAGAAGACAGGACAGAGATCCTTGGCCTAGGATTCTAGCACTACCTTAGTCATCTGTGCAGCGCAGACAGTGGCCAGTGAGACAGATCTGGCAATGCATCTGAGACACAGCTGGCAGTTAGCACTGCTCAAGAAGTATCCCCCACCCCGGGATCTATTCAGGGGGGCAACCATCTCTTAGCACTGCGAGGATGGTCTATTAGAGAAATCACTGCTCTTTCCACGTTATCCCTTCAGACTCCACCTCTGGCCGCTCCAAACAGCACCTGGTCCTTTTAAGTCCCCAGAGGCCCTGCCAGCCTGCTCCCAGTTCTCAGGTTCCCTCAGGGTTCCCTCCTATATGGCAGCCTTCTGTCCCTGCTGCGCACAGAGCAACTTCCTGCTCTCTTTGCCTCGGGAGCTCAGTCCTTTTGCCTACTTACTCTTTCCCCACACAAATCTCTGCACAGCTCCTTTTTTGGAGYCTCTGTCTCCCATAGCCACTTTCCAGAATGACCTAACCAGTTCCACCCAGCGTACGGTCACAGTCGCACTCCCTGGCTTTACCCTGCAGCCGTGCACACCACGATTCAAAGACATTCTGCTTGTACAGCACGCTGCGCTCCAGAGGGCAGGGGTATTCCAGTCTTTGCCAGCTCAACCCGTCAGCACCTGGGACAGCGCCAGGAACCTCCTGGATTGTCCAGCTCCAGGGCTCTGCTGCTTCCTTGTCTGACCAGCTGTTTGCCTCAGGTCATACRTACAGTGGCTCCCGTGACAGTGGATCCGTATGATGCGGGGTTGTGAGAATCAAATGCCGTCAGCTCTCCATAGCTGAGGGTTCAGCCCTGGGATTTAGCCCACCATAGACAAACAAACAAAAAAACCCTAAGGAACACACACTGGCTTTCCTCTTGTATTTTCAGGGTTCACACCGCGTTAGGGGATAGAGTCATTTAGAGGGAACTGCTGAACAGAGAGGGAGGAGAGGTCTGAGTTCTGTGCAAATGCTGCACTCTGTAAACACGTTGAGGATGCTGGRCCCCACCCCCRTGGGATACTATGACTGTCAGCAGTAACAACGCCGTTTATGGGGCGCCTGCTCCACACTCGCTGCTGTTTATTTCCTGTTCGYGCCTTAGAATAGAGCAGTCTGTGCATGTGCCTGGCTCACCCTCTAGTCCCTGAAGTCACTTAGTAGCTGCCCTGTTGTCAGTACTGGTGCTAACCATTGAGTGGCCGTGGTGGGCTGGACCATGTCGGACTGATTCGTCRCTTTATTTAACTAGCACCACTCTATGAACTGGAGGCTGTTTTGGTCCATATTGATCACGGTAAGACTGAATTCAGAGAGCAGTGGCTTGCCCTGGTTACCGAGATTGCCGGRTAAGCGAAGTTAYTGGCTTCCATAGCTTGTGTGCCTTCTTCTCAATCCTGGGGACAGCCCAGCAGTTGACCTTACACATGTGTTATGACCTGCAAGGAAAAAAAAAGAACACATATAAAGCTAGCCCCCAGCTCCGGGCTCTTGGCAGGCAGCCCCAGAAACAGGCAGTGTCATTAGGAAAACACGACCTGTCTGTTGATCAACTTATTTGAAGTTCAGCACCTTAGATCAGCACTGCCAAAATCAAAATGCTGTTTTGACCTGACACAGAAGCCTGGCTCCCTCCCAAGCTGGCAGTGCCNTCTTTGGACATTGCTCATATGCTTGAGAAAGGAAGGTATTGCTTGAGAAACGCCACAGTCATTAAGTGACAGGCTTGTAAATAGCGTGTTGTTTCGTCTCCACTGTGCTACATCATGTGCATGAAAGTCCCATCGGCTCGCAAAGGTATCATGTCAACACCCCATCCTGGATATACAGTGGGAAGCAATGTTGCAGCACACTGTGAGTGCAAGAGTCCTCTCTTGCTCTAGCAGTGTAGATGGAGCACAGYGAATATAAACACAGATTGTAGGAGGAGGTGGGGTATCAATATCCAACCTAATCAAAGTCCATCATTTCTTGAGGGGATAGTAGAAGAAAATTCTTAAAATATATGCTGGTTAGAGTAGGTGTTAGTGAAATGACATGCAGAAACCCAAGCACACGTGTCCAATGGCAGATAGCTGCAAGGAGGGGGACTTGAGTGGACTTTGGGGACTGGAACCCGAGAGGAAGGAACAAGAAGTCTAACAGAAGGGAAGAGAGCTGGGGTGCCATCCAGGTTGGGACTTAAGAACAAGGAGATGACCTTCCTTTTAGTTTTTGATTGATTCTTAAGCATGGTGCTGTGCTACATGGGGGACAAATGGAGATGTGGAGATGAACGAAAACGAGAACAGAGGGAGACAGGGAGGTAGGATAATTGCTGATAGTTTGGTGAGTACAGGCATTCGGGACTTTCCACACTATTGCCTCAGTTTTATGTTAATATAAAATAAGAGTCCTTAACTCTAGATTTCAAGGGTGTAGATATTCTAGCTACACTGTAGAGAGTCAAGTGGGGTTCAAATAATTTAGSTTTCATACTCTATTTCAATTCAACCAGTTTCTCAAAGTTAAAAGATGAATTCCTTTGCATTTCACAAATAACAAAACTATGCCCTTCCCTCTTTTTTTTTTTTTTAGCTGATCGAATGTGTCCTATTAAGGCAGAACACTAAGATGGATGTGTTTCATTGGCCAATATCTTCAGTTTTTGTAGTTTTTAGTATAATTATGGTTTCCCTTCCCAGCGCAAAATGACAGTGTACATGATATCTCCCACCTTCCTGGTACCTTGCTGAAAGTCACTGCACTACCCCACAGAGCAGCCTGACCTAAGCTAGTGYTGTYGCATGTAGAGGAGAAATCCCTAACACTTGTCTTCTTTAAGGTTCTGTTTCAAAAGACTAGTATTACACACACACACACACACACACACACACACACACACACACACACACAAATCTATGTAATAGAGAAAGCATTCATATGAAGTGGTAGGGCTCTTAAAAAGAAAATTAAATGACATGGTAGCAATGTGCTGGTTTCCTAGTCTCTGTGGAGCTGTTCATCTTGATGCCCACATGACAATAACGTGAATGAAGAGGATCTCTCTCACAGATATAGGCTGCTGCCAAATGCTTCTCTCAGTGCCACAGAGACTCCAAGAGAAAACCATGTGTAGGATGCTGGCTCTCTGTGGCTTTTAAACTATGCAGCATATTACTTGGTCATCATTTTCTCCAGAGTCATCCAACTCCATACGGCAAGGTACAAGACCTTCTTTCCCTCTTCTGTCACCTCAAGAACACTGTTCAGACCACCTGTTTTTCAGTAGGTCAGCACTCTCAGCATGGCCTACTCACTGTCCCTGTTTTCTTAGTTACTCTCCTCATGTTTATACACTCAACAGACATGCTGAGAGCTGCTTTGGGGAAGAAATGTTCTCTTCCTATTGAACTGTCCCTCTCTCCTTTTATCCATTCTACCTTCATGTCCTGAGAGGGCCACACTGCGTCTCACTGTGTGATTTTCCTAGCTTGACAATCTTTGTTTTTGTAAAACATACAAAAATCATAGTCTATGTTTCTTACCCGAGGGCAAAATGATTCTTTTTGGAGTCTGWAAGAGGATCTCAAAATCATAGAAGAATCATGTGAAGCTGGAAAAATAACTGACAATCTTTATATAACTTTAACATAACTGGAGGATGCCTATAACAGCCCTGAGATGGCTGTACTAAGAAAGCTGYAGATGAAGGTCATCTTGTCTCAAAATTAATAAACAAAGCAAATGAATAAATAAATGAACATTTTWAAGTAAAGTACAATAAATAAAATTCCCTATCATGTTCTTACATGTCTCTACTGGTGCTATTAAACAGGCAACATTACCTATGACATTAATGATAAAAGTCCTACTAAGCAGAGGAACTCTAATTTCTATGGTAAATCACTCTTAAATCTTAACTTGACCTTTGCTTTTCTGGGCTTAAGCTGAGCAGTGAATTAAAAAAAAACGTTCATTTAGGGTACTGTGCTTAGATTTGCATTTCAAATCTATTGATATTTGGTAGAACTTGTAGCTTTATATTCTCCTATGCTCCTTAATTTGTGACCCCCCTGCCCCCCTGCCAGGGTAGCCAGCATATTCTCTGAGAACTCAAAGGGAAGGCAGGAATGAAAAACATGGTCCAGGCTTCTTCCCTCCCCTGTGAGCTGAGTCATCTGCATCTATACAGCTGTTACTGTGACTCTGCCAGAAGGACTTCAGCTTCTGAAGCAGCTCTTCCAGGAACACGAAAGCTGTACTTCCTCCAAGAATTGGAATGGCAGGGTAAAAACTATGTTACACACTGTCCAGTTGACAGGCAATGGGATCATTTTCCTGAGCATTGGATTACGATGTTCTGAATGCTAATAAGTCTTTACAAGAGTTGGCGGTTTCCCACTTTTCTAGATCTTTTCTCTTTATATATTATATATAATATGTGTAATATATTATATATTATGTATGTAATATATACTATGTGAGACTTCTATGTTCTCTAGGTAGACTTAACTGCTAGGAGGCACCATAATACCTAGACAGTGACTCTACTCACCATGGCCTCTGGGGAGTTGACAGTTAATCTTTAGAATAATAGATACCATCCCAGGGTTCTCCTGTCATTTCTYTTGTCARACTTCTCTGCTTCTCATGCATTTTTCTATTTAAWGGRCTCTAGCATCCATTTTTAATGCTTTAAGCTCTCCTCGTGGAAATAGAGTAGGCATGAAGATTTTTGTTACATCTCAACATGTAATTATAAAAACTACTATTCTCCCAAATTTTAGTATACTCACATACATACATATATATACATAGACTTTATTGAGACTAACTTGTACATGTTAACCTCATGACAATGTTGCCCATCCAACTCTTTAGTACTTTTAAAGTTCTAGGTACTGTACAAAATAAGAAGTTTCAATAATTTATGGAAAGAAGAATAATGTTGCTCATTTCCTACCATGTGGATCTAAAATGAGAGAGAAAAGCCACCGAGAAGGTTACAGCTATTACTTTGACAGAGTAAAATTACTTTTTAACATTTTAACTCTATTGCTAAAGTAGTTTGGTTTGTGTGATAGTTTTAATTTACAGAACAGATACATGAATCTTCATGAAGAGTTTATAGDTCCTCCTCTTAGACTTGATTCTGAGAGGATTTTGGAGCATGCCCTTAATATACACCTGGAGCTGAGCMCYGAGGTAGGTCTATCTGTTGTAGAATTCTCTACACTTGGGTATTTACTCTAAACTGCAAGTAATTATCACATCTGAAAGAAGAGTTTCATGACTAAGAGCTAGACACTGTTCTGAATATCTTCCAGTTTTGTAGCTCAAAGGTTCTACACAATGATGTTCAACTCTGGCTCTGTGATTTCAAGGCAAGTATCTTCAGAAGTCCAGTGTGATGTCATTAACTTTGGAAGTGAGAGCTCCAAATCACGTAGTACTTCAAATTCCCCCTTTGGCACTTGTATGAGTAGGTTTTCATGCTAAACCTGAATTGTATCTATTGTTAAGTGGAGATAGGAATAAGCATTAAGAGGACTAAATTCAATTTGTCGTGGAAGTATCTTAAAAAATACTGGGAATTCAGTAGGTTATATAATCACAGAGTTCAGTTTCCCAAAAATAAACAGCTTATTTCATTCCTCCATAAGGCGAAATTTGTGTGTGTTAGGTGTGGAGAGGGGAAGCAGTACAGAGTATATATGTGTATTATTGACATGAGCACAGCCATGTTGAGAACCCTAATGCCTCACACCCATTAGGAATGACAAGACCTTCCCTTGGTCAGGCTTCYGGGCATGACAATRCCTTCCTTGGTCTTAGCATGGATGTCKATGAGTAGTTGGCCTTTAGCTAAAACCAGAGTGTGCCAAAGAGTGGAAAGGAGGAAAGCTTCCTGATGTGGATGTTGACATGGTAAGCAGGCATTATCAACCACACCTTTCTCCTTCCACATGGCTGCAGCCTGAGACTGCTCCCCTACAAAGACATCTTACCCACACCAGCTATGAACCTCCTCTTCCTTCATTGGCACACAGTAGAATTCTGTAGGTAATAAACACTCTGATTTTCTAGGCTGCTGTTGCTATGTCTCCAACCCACCTGACCCAATACTTTGTTATACGATGTCGCTGTGTAACATGTTATTCTTTATTATGTAAAATTCACAAAAAGCTGTTTTATTTCTGATCTATCACAAATGTTATYTTAACCTTATGAGATTTGACAAACAAATCTCAAAGAAATGACTTTCTGAAAGTCCTTGGACCTGTAAACAAGTTAAAGCAGAGGAAAATAAGGACATTCTGAGGAGACAAGGTAAATATTTTTAAAGAACAAGAAATGTAATCAATTTCTCTTTTCTGTGAAGATATTTCAATGAAAATATATATTAAACAATACTGATTAAGGTATCTTATGGTTTTATGAAAAGAAAAGTTAAATTTAGCAAATGAGCAACACAACTCACTAACGTCCCGTTCGTTTTCCTCCTCAAATGACACATTTTTTAATGGAAAAGAGATTCAGTCACTGGAGTTATAAAGAGAAATTCTTTGCAAGAATTTATAAGAGCCGCTACCATAAGTAATATCTTTCTCTAATAGATTACCAAAAAAAAGCAAAGCAACAATAACAGTCACAAAACAAAAGCAGCACAAAGAATTGCATAGAAGCATCACAAGCCTTGCCTAGCACTTAGAACAAAACTGTCTTTACATTCTTTAAAAGTCTTAAGTGCTTGTGCTTGTCTGGCTAAAATTTTATCCACATTGTGAGCACGGCTTACAGTCCCGGAGAAGTGGTCCTTCCACCACTTGGGAACAGGGTAGGCAGCCCTTACAGACAAGGCAGACAGTCCAACAAGTGCAACATCTCCGGAGTATGGAGAGTGGCCCTCTGATGCCGCCCCTTCTCTGGCAGGGTGAGGCAGCCATAGGAACCCTTTCAAGGGCGGCCAGCTAACTTGTCCTGAATAACAAGCCAGGGTGTTGGGATCATCAGGCGCCGCAGGGTATAGCTACAAGCCCTGCATTACGAAGTTACTTCCCAGCATTTTTTTTAATAGGAAAAAGAATTTTCAGTTATAACATAATTTTTTCTAGTGAGCCAGTAACTCAACACCATCACCAGGGGAGACATTCCTGTTTTAAAGCCCTGTAGGAGAATGGAAAACAGAATATAAATATCAACAGAGCTATCTGTTGCTGATCTCTTAGACTGCCGATAGAAAAAAAATGGAGGCGCTAGAGAAAGGACCAAAGGAGCTGAAGGGGTTTGCAGCCCCATTGCAGGAACAACAATATGAACCAACCAATACACCCAGAGCTTCCAGGTACTAAACCAACCAAAGAGTACACATGGAGGGACCCATGGCTCCAGACACATATGTAGCAGAGGATGGCCTTGTTGGACATCAATGGGAAGAGAGGCCCTTGGCCCTGTTAAGGTTCAATGCCCCAGTGTAGGGAATACCAAGACAGGGAGGAGGGGGGCTGCCTAGGAGTTTTCAGAGGGGAAACAAGGAAAGGGAGTAACATTTGAAATGTAAATAAAGAAAATATCTAATTACAAAAAAGAAAAAGAAAAATGCTCATCACATGTTCATAGGCTTTCTTTCATTCGATTACCATCTATAGTGTCATGAGAGAATAAAAATGTTATTTTCATTGTATGTATTTGGTAACAATAAGAAATGTGATTTTAATTTTATTTATTTTACAGGATAGTACAAGAAATTCGGTCTCAGAAGTAAGAGAAAAGAATTTCTCAAACCACAATTCCCACATCAGAACCTTGGTATCATCACACTGGTCAAAGCCTCCATTTGGGGACCAGGACACTGATGGGAGCAGAGTGGCATGGTTCCTGCCCCTGGGACAAGACCCTAGGGTGAGCCTCCATGAGTGTCAGTCGTTGGCTCTGTGGGCATAAAGCTTGTTGGTGTAATAATGTACATATTTCACATTCCTCTGAGTAAAGTCCTCCCTGCTAACATTAATGACTCCATGAAAATTAGAAACATCACCAGGAGTAGAGGATGTGGCTATGTCTCCACAAAATGTTAAACCCTGGAACCTTCGGAACAGCCCGTTAGGCTGTGGAAAAGACCTCTAAAAACATGAGTTCAAAAATAGATAACTTTTCAGCCATGCAAAAAATTAGGATGCAATGTGAATTATATGAGGGGCTTCACAAATCTAAAGAAACAAAGGCAGCTGCATCAATGAGCCAGATTGTCAGAAAGATACAAAGGCAGGCAGATTCCTGAGTTCAAGGTCAGCCTGGGACACAGCAAGGTTAGCCCAGGTGTGGTAGAAATAATTTCAGGACTGGGTCTCCCCCAGCTAGCTTAGCATCTGTGTAACAGACGCAGGCAAAACTCTGAATTCTTTTGCAGTTGTTAAAAGAATATGTGTGCTTGGTGTCTCTTAAGAATCAAAGGGCTGGAGGTCACAGGATGCTGATTCATAAGATAATCAAAAGGAAATCTGGAGTAAATAACTGGATTGATATGTAAATAAAAAAACTGGATCTGTGTTCTGCAGGAGATGAGCTATCCAGAGAATATTTTAGGATAAAAAGAACTGCTTGGAGAATACACACACACACACACACACACACACACACACTCACACACACACACACTCACACACACACAAGTATTTAGGACATGGACAGAGAGATCTCTAAGAATAGCAGCACCTAGGCAGTCAGCTTGGATCCATGACTTGACCTTGAGTCCTTCTTTTCGCAGCTCCCAGACACCCTGGTCTCAGAACCCCTCTCCTTAACGTTATGCTAATAATCAGTGTACATGGTTTTAGGCATACTCTAATGCTCTACTAATACTAAAAATATGAAAATAAAACATAAAATAATTGTAATACTTAACTTTAGGAGATTCCAAAATACTATAGTAATTTACTTGTTATAATTAGCCCTATATGAAGACTGAAAGCCCTCTTATGTAATATAAAGATTTAGACTTCCACTCTGATGCTGAGCATACCCCATTTATTTGTTATTGAAGTGCTTCTAGCATGAACTTTTGCATCTTGTCCTATGGCTACAGAATAGGGGTCTGTTCCAGCAGCTCCCTCACCCCATTCAGCACCCCCTTGTGCACCCCTTGATATCTATTCCCCCCCACTCGCACGTGAGCACTTGGCCCTCTCCATCCTCTAACTACTTCATGGTTGACTACCTTCTGTGAAGAACAAGGTCAACAAAGATTACTCATTTGGGGGAGCAGGGGTGGTTAGTCTTGGGTAGTAAACATCTCAGTGTTTATTTTGGACCAATTGGTTTCACAGAGGTTATCATAACACAGACTGAGGTAGGCACTCCACGTTCCATAGCTCAGAAAGGCCCAATGACTTCTTTGGGGTCAACAGAACTGTTATTGATGGAAGCCAGTCCAAGATCTTGAGGTCAGTACAGCTAGAACAGCTTTGTTGAATACTCTGAATTCAAGAGCAAAGTGATAAGAATCAACGTGGTCACTAACAGAGAGAGTTACACAGAGGCAGAACCAGGTAAAGAAATTGCTTCCTGAAAGAGGGAACATTAGTCATCTCAGTAAGTGTGCTCATATAAAAACTAAGATGTGGCCATTGGGTTCAGTAGCACAAGCCAATTGAAAGCAGGAGAGATGTTTTAGATCAGATCTGGGGGTGAATGCAGATCCAGCTAGCTTTAAGGAGCAGGAAAGGAGAAACAGAAAAGTCATAAGAGAACACTATAGGATTTTGTCAGAAAGAAGGGTGCAGAAAGAGCCAGAGAGGTAGGTGTTAGGACCTCCGCATTATTTAGAAACACTGACATGGGCGCGAGTGTTGGGATATATCTCATCCTACTGAGTATGAACTTGGAAGTTGGGGTATGTGAAGATGATTCTAAGAACCCTATGGAATTAAAAGAGATTTAAAAAAATTGTGTGAGTATGTGCCTCTCCCCACTACAGGGTAAATGTATAACTTTTTATAAAAGCTTCTTAAAATGTCCTAATAACTCAAAATAAAAAAGTTATCACTAGACAGAACCATAATAAAATAAATCAGTAGAAAGTCAACTGTAGACTCTCCCTAGAGTTAGATGCCTATGGACACAACACTTTACTCTTTTCGTGTTGGTATGATCTGAAGGCCGAACTTCCTCCACCATTTCATTCCACTCCAGCCTGTGACCTCCCCTCTCCTCAGGGAATCTACACCGCCCCCCTGCTCTTGGCAGATGCGACCATCACTTTTCTTGTCTGACACTTTTTTCTGCCTTTTTGATCATGCAGTTCAGTCTTTGGCCATCTCTGGGTTTCTGTTCACAGGCCTCCTTGTCATCGGACTTCCGACCTCCTGTCTGCAGGAGGATCCACTGGGTCTCACATTCCTATTCCAGGCCACTCACTGTTCTGGGTTCTATTTGTCTCCACTAGACACATTCCGCACATTCCACAACAAACCACGTGCCCAGCCATGAGGCCTCCATGAAAGCCGAGATTTGCTCCCCACTACTACCTTCAGCCTGTCCTTACAAGGATGTCTGACATTCAGAGATGTTCTTGAAAGATTCTTAGACTTTCATTGTGTCTTGGGGGGGGG
>BDUI01001058.1:28704-43850 GCA_002335545.1 Apodemus speciosus
GAAGTACATGCCATTAATCCTAGGAGACTGAGGCAAGCGGGTCTCTGAGTTCAAGGCCAGCCTGGAACAGAGCAAGTTCCAAATCCAGGCAGGGTGGTACACACCTTTAATCTGAGCCACACCTTCTGCTTGAGGTCTACATAAGGAAGGAAGATTCTCTCTTCTTCACCTGCTTACACTTACTTGCTAGCGCATCTGTTGGAGCCCTCTTCTTTAGGATTTCAACTTCTACAGAAGACCAGCTGAAGCAACTAGCCTCGTGGGTCTGAGCAACTACTATACTCTTAAGACTTCACGTTCACAGCTGCCTAATATTGGTTACTTACACTATAGACTGTAAGTCGTTACAATAAATTCCCTTACTATATAGAAACATTCTTTTAAGTTCTGCRACTCTAGAGAGCCCTGACTAAATCCAATCACACAGACACCTTCTGTGACCCTTGTCTCACAGCGCCCATGGGAATGGGCTCAGAGCACGGGATAGAAGAGGCCTAGGTTTCTAGTGAAGTTTCTTCTTGCTTGTTGTACGTWGTGCACCCTATTGAAGTGYACTCATCACATGTCTCCACCTGACTTCAGGCTCTGCGAAGCTGACTATGCATTTCTTTAATCTGCAATATTCTTCTTGATTAATCAGAGYTATACCTCCAGCTACACTCTAAGCCAGATCTCTGGATCTCAAAATCTTTCCTTGTGTGAGAGCATCAGTCTATGCCTGAAAGGATGATAACCTTATAGTCTGAGTTTTGAATGCGACTTTCCCGTGACTATTCTYTACTAAGACAGAACTAAATAGATTTGTATATRGGTAAAGGAAGGGAATCAAGGCATAAAAGGCTGTGCAAAGGAGGTGGGACTGTTGGAGTTTTTAAAAACGTGTTAGCATGGCACCAAAATAAACCAATCTGTCCCGATAAACGTTATATTAATAGGCAATCTCCAAGGAGGACCTAGGTAGAGTGAAATGTCATTGCTATGGTGACTTCAGTCTCGGGAGAATTGAAAATAACCCCTGTGAGTGCACAGAGCAGACCTTTGGTGACACATATATTTAGTCAGGAGGGCCTTTGCTGCAGAGGCCAGGAGGGATGTTTCAGTGCACTGCAGATTATAAAATGGATCTTACTGAAGAAAAGGGAAACCTCTGCGAGTGAACAATTTTATTTTTTAAAATATCCCAAATAAGCAGGATAAACATAGAATCTGTCTGAAAAAGACACTTTCCATTTCTCTTTGCCAAAACTTGCAAACTGACCTCTAACTGCGGCAGCCCAGAGCAAGAGAGCAGCATAGCCGTGAAGTCCTCCACGGCGTAAGAGCAACAACAGCCTGAATGGAAACGCTCTCAGGGACAGGCATTTGTGTTTAGACTTTATGTCATGTTTGTTGTTGGTTTTGGGCTGAGCCCAGGCTGGTGGAATTTTTAGTACTGCCTATGACATTGAAAGGCACTTGAAATTTCTGGAACACATCAATCATCTGAAAAAGAAGATTACGATCTGTCAAACTTCGTTCCTTTCCAACTCAATGGACTCATAGACAAGTCACTGAGCTGAACACTAATATATAATGTAAGCATGGGCATACATAATCAGATTTAAAAGTAAAGCTACGTAAACGCTCTAAAGGGAGGTGTAGGGAAATATTCTATTACACTATGATTACAAAATAAAAACAGGTTTGAATTTCAAATTGTTAGCTATGCCATTCCAGAACTTCCTAAAGTATAGACAATGTTTTAAAAGATGCTAATGGTTAGCATGGCAGGATAGCCTCCACCAACAGTGATGTGTAGGAACAATTCATCAGGGTTCAGTCGCTTTCAGGCTTTTCTAAAAACCATTCATGTGACAGAGTTAAGAACTAACTGCAGGACTAGGCATCAACTTGATCGTTTTAGAATCAGGGTAAATTCACTTTGCCTCTCCATGGTTGGGTAACATGTGATTTTCAAAAGGAATGGTAGTATTTTGAGCTAGAACTATTACCAGTAAATGAACAAGACTTGCAAAAGTGATCAGAGAGGATTATTAACCCTGGATATGGGGGCCGGAGTTAAACCATTCAAGCAAAACTAAGACAGCGGGAACATGAAAGGTCCAGACCTAGGCCTGTCACCACACTAGCCAGCCTTCTGGAGAAATAGAGAAACGTGTGAGGAGACATAGGGATGGGAACCGATGAAGAAGCCACGTTATGAGATCACAGAGTGCGGACCACATTGACGTAAGTAAAGTGGATCCGGTTCATAAGCCATAAGGAAGGAGCTAAAGCGTCAATCCAGAGTTAACATACATTCAGTTTTAAAGAGTTAACTCTGAAAATAAAAAGAAGATTGAACTAGACTAAAGAGATTATTAGAGGAGATGTGATCAATAGAGATGGGCTAGAGTTTAGCAAATGAGAAAACCGCTAACACTGGACATTTATGTTTCATCCTTTTGTATTATGTAAAAAGTGATAGGGATTCAGAAAATGCAAGCCAGCTAAAATAGTCTATAATCATTACATTTGTGAGAAATTGAATTTGGGACCCTTCAGTTTATCAAGATTCGCTTTTTCCCAGGCTCTAGGAGAAAATTAAGGATATTTGAAAACTATCCTGAATAAGGGCTAAAACTTCAACATTGGCAATCAAGAAAAAAATAACAATAATGTATATTTGAACTAAATATGTAGGGCTCTATTTTCCTTGTATACTCAAACGTAAATACAAAAACACAGTTCTTTAACTTTGCCAAGTATGGGTCTGATTGAAACCCCACAGATTATCCCTTGAAATGTCCCTGCTTTGATGATGCTGTCCTCCCTCCCGGAAGACCATCCTAACAGTAACATCTCACTGTAGTTTGGGCTCAATGTGACAATGTGGTCCCAAAGAAGGGACATAAGAGGAGAAGGAACCATTTAGAAATGGCCTAGTGGGTGCCCTTAGGTCATGGCAGGTCCTCTCCTTCAAAGGAAATTCTGCTCTCTGGCTGTGATCTCTTGATGTGTCCCTCCTGCATTCTTGCTTATAGTCTTGTCATAGTTTCTTACTCTTCTATGCCTCCCACCACACTGCCATTTACGCTCACCAGAGACCAAATCCAGGCTTCCTTAAGCCTGGATTGCCAGACCCCGAGCTAAATAAAGGTCTCTTTCTTCATTTCTTAAAATGTATTATTGGCGTGTGGTTATATATGTATGCATGTACACGGGCCACAGTGCAGATACAGAGGTGAGAGCACAACTCTTCGGAGTTGGTTCTCTTCCACTGTAGGTTCCAGGATTTGAACTCAGTTCATCCACTGAAGTTCACATTAATAGAATCAGATTTTGCTTTACGATGAAGAGAAAAATCAAAAGACTTTTCCACAACATTGAACTGTTTTCCACTTTGCAACTCAATTCTAACAGGAATAACGAAAGCCCACACATCTTAAGTTACAACTTTGTGGGGTTTTGTTTTGTTTTGTTTTGTTTTTTGCCAGTGGACAAATTGTCACCAGATCTAAAAGAAATAGAACTCAATTTTCATTTGGTCCTCTTGACATGACTACTCCTCCATGCCGGGTACAATGGTAACCACCRTTCTTAAACACCCTAGAAACAAACTCCATACATCAAGCTTTGCCTATTTTTTTTTGGATTGATTTGGTTGAAATTATGCTGTTTGTCCCCTCGGGTGTTTTTGTTCTGCACTCATCATTATCCTTGAGAGATGGTTTTTCAGTCGCTGGTAGATGCAATTTGTTCCCATATTTTTCAGGGCACTTGAATAATTCTAAGAACTATGGGGGGTAGTGTTTCCACAGAATATCATTATCTATGTCTTCATGTGATTTTTTTTATAATAAATGATTCTAAAGAAGTTACTGACTGAAAGTTGTTGTTGATAATCTATAGAAAAATGCTTATGTATAGCATAAATTTTCTAGGTATTATGTTTTTACTTCAGAACAAGCAGAAGAGAAGTGATTGTTCCCAGGAAGGTCTGCATGAAGGGCCTGATGTATAATTCACAAGATATCGTACAAAGAGAAAATGTCAAGGCTTCATTATTTCTTGTATTGACAATTTTATATAAAATAAAATTACATTTAAATAAAGAAAACAACAAAAAATCACAATTATTAGAATGAATTTAATCTCTTCAGTTGGGTGTGCTGTTTCAGTTATATGTGTTTTATGAACATGTACAATGAGTGTGTGCGCACGCGTGTGTGCGCGTGTGCATGTGTGTGTGTGTGTGTTTGTGTGTGTTTATCTATACACATAGGTATGTATGTGTAAGAATGCAGGCATGTATGTGTACTATGGCATTCATCAGAGGATATTAAGACTTTGTCCTGGCCTTTACCATGTTTGAGACAGGGTCTCTTTATTATTCTCTTCTCTTTGCATGGGCATCTCCTGTGGGATTCTGGGACCCCCCTGTCTTTACCTCCCATCTCTCTGAGAGAGACCCAGAAATTGAGATACTTGGGCTGTGCATCAGGCTTACATAGGTTTTGAGGATTAGAACGCAGATCCCCATGATTTTAGGGCAAACACTCTAACCCACTGAGCCATCCATTGTCCCAGCCCTACAATGTCAGTTCTGCATACAGGCACAAGAACATTCATGCAGAATTACCAAGATTTCATAATTATAATTAAAGGACCCTGATTTGGCATTGAGAACACAAGCTAGACTAAGGAAACCTGGAAAAGGCAACAGAGAGACTTCTTACCAAAACCTCACAGTCCCACTCTATTATACTCAGGGGAGACCACTAACAATCTTTTTTTTAAATTAGGTATATTTTTATTTACATTTCAAATATTGTTCCCTTTCCTGGTTCCTCCCTCCCCCGAAAATCCCACAAGCCATCTCCCCTTCCCCAGTCAACCCTCCCCCGCTTCCCTGACCTGGTATCCCTCTACACTACAGTATCAAGTCTTTCCAGGACCAAGGGCCTCTCCTCCCTTTGGTGTCTAACAAGACTGTCCTCTGCTGCCGAAGTGTCTGGAGCCATGAGTAACTCCATGTGTACTCTTTGGTTGATGATTTTGTTCCTGGGAGCTCTGGGAGTACTGGGTGACTCATATTGTTATTCTTCTGCAGGTGCTGCAAACCCCTTCAGATCCTTGGGTCCTTTCTCTAGCTCCCCCATTGGGGACCCTGAGAGTGGCTGGCTGAGAGTGTCCCCCTCTGTATTTGTCATGCACTAGGAGAGCCTCCCAGGTGATAGCTATATCCGGCTCCAGTCAGACAGCACTTGTGGGCACCCACAATAGTGCCTGGGTTTTGTAACTGTATATGGGATGGATCCCTGGGTGGGGTAGTCTCTGGATGGTCTTTCCCTCAGACTCTGCTCAACCTTTTGTCTTTGTATCTCCTTTTGTGGGTAATTTTTCCCCTTTGTATAAAGGACCCAAGGATCCATACTTTGTTCTTTCTACTTCTTGGGCATCATTTGATATGTGAATTGTGTCTTGGGTATTCCAAGCTTCTAGGCTAATATCCACTTATCAGTGAGTGCATATCATGAATGTTCTTTTGTGATCGGGTTACCTCACTCAGGATGATATTCTCCAGTTCCATCCATTTCTCTAAGAATTTCATGAATTCATTGTTTTTAATGGCTGAATAGTACTCCATTGTGTATATATACCACATTTTCTGTATCCATTCCTCTGTTGAGGGACATCTGGGTTCTTTCCAGCTTCTGGCTATTATAAATAGGGCTGCTATGAACATAGTGGAGCATGTGTCCATCCTTATTACATGCTGGAGAATCCTCTAGGTACATGCCCAAGAGTGGTATAGCAGGGTCCTCCAGTAAACTGGGCATAATACTAACAATCTTTAGAGTGGGCGGCCCCTCTGCTGCACTCCAGCCTGAAGCTTCCTGTGCCCAGCATTCTGCTATTGTTGGAAGCACCCAGAGAATGTGGACATTCCTTTCCTCCTCCATGTGTTCCTCTAAGGATACGAGGGACTGTCTTCCACCTACTTAAAGGTAGCAGTGGTTACAAGCCTGGGCAGACAGAGAACAGAGGAGATGGGGAAGACAGGCAGGATTTGAGCCACTTGAGGGTGCAGCAAGGTATGCCTAGAGTCGAGGTCTTGGTACATGCCACGTCCCACTGAAAGTCGCATCACTTATAAAGTAGGGATTCAAGGATAAATTTCAGACTAACATTAAAATGAAAACAACATGGTTTTAAATCAAAGTGTGTCACCTTTAACCCAAAACACTACACAATTTACAGACTCCTGAAGCCACCTCCAAGCACACAAAGGCCACCAACAACATGCTGTTGTAAAAGAGAATGTAAATATTCTGTACCTAGAATCCTCCAGATCCTTATATTTGTAAATGTATGCAAATACTAATGTGAATAGTAAATCATCCAATAAGAGAACACACTTAAAATACATTATCCAGAGAAAATGCAATGGTAATAATAGGGGGAAAAGAACCCATGGCTTGACCAGAAAGAGAGCAGAAGAGGAACACTGTCAGAAAAAGAAAGCTGAAAAATAGCCACAGCCTGCCAGAACCAGAGTCAAGGCCAGGTGGCTCAGCTGAGATAGGCAGGGACAGGAAATTTCCAGAAGTGGTGGAAGTCAAGCATGTCCTGAGACAGAAAACAGTTCATGCTTGTGAACTGAAGTCTGTCTGTCAGAGATCCAGCAGGGTAGATATCCAGATGTAAAAGCAGTGAGCTGCTGCCACATCGAGAGATGGGCATGCGTATTCTGCTTCCAGAAGGGCTTTCTGACTCCAGGTAGATGCAGTTTAACCACAGTTTCTAACTACTTCTGCCCACCTTAGAGCTATGTTAGCAAATCCTATCTTTGACTGGAGAAGTGTTCTAAGGTCCTGAGCCTTATTTATAATAGCCAGGAGTTGGAAAGAGAAGGCACAACAAGATGGGCATGCAGACTCTGAAAGGGGTGTTTATAGAGGTCTTCTTGGATTCTTTAGATAACTTGTGGTGTGGAGATGACTGGAAGGCAGCAAAGCAGAGACTAGATAGTGTCCCTCTTGAGCCAGCTCTTAGGACAGTGCTCACTGAATCTCACCACCATTATCTTTACAAACCTGCTCACTCACTTGCCTTTAGGTCCTGCTTTCTATACTCAGACTCCTGACTGTTCTCATCCCAAGGAATGATGCTGGTCTTCACAACTGTACAACCTGCATAGCTTTTCTTTATTTAGTGAAATATGTAAATTCGGAGCAGGCTTCTGCAGGATGTCCATTTTGCATTTTCTTGTTTTGGTGGTATGGCCAGGAGGCCCAGTAAAAGACAAGCTGCTTTCTTCTTGGGTTATTGCTTTCTTCTTGTTATGGTGGAATTGCCAAGAGGTACAGTGAATGTTAAAAGAGTATTCTTCGTAGGATAATTTAAAGAGATATACATTTAAAATAGGTAGAATCTGACTCTTAAAAGTCCAAAAGATAGCTTCACTAAGCTCTGCCATCTAGCAGAAGATGAGGACAACAGACGATTCTTCTTACTCACTGCTTTCAGGGTAACCTGAGTTTCCTAATGTCGTCTGAATCATCATCTTTTGGGGTGATATTTCTTTGTTTGGATCTGTAGGTTTTCCTGAGCTTGGCTATTGTCAGTTATTTCAAGACAAGATCTCACTCTTAACTCAGTCTGACCTGAAAATCATGGCGATCCTCCAGCCACAGCTAACTAAATGCTGGGATCATGGAAGTGAGCCACCATGCCCAGCAAGAATTACCATCCTCATAGTGCTTATTAATTCAGCTAGCGAATCATCTAATGTATCCGCAGTGCTTATAGTGAGGGCTGTCTGCCCTTTATATGAATGTACTAATGACTTAGGAAGTTGACAGGTCTTAACCCCCATTGTTGGCAGATGTTGTTAAGACTGGATTATTTAGCTTGAGTGGGAGAAAACTCAGCACCAGGTATAAGAGGACTTGAAGTCCTATGGAGGGAGCAACAGTGTCAACAGGCCAGATATGCCGGAGCTCCCGGGGACTGGACCACCAACCAAAGAATACACATGGAACACCCATGGTGCTGGCCACATACGTGTCAGAGGATGGTCTGGTCCAACATCAGTGGGAGGAGAGGCCCTCTGGCCTGAGGGTGTTCAATGCCCCAGTGTAGGGGAATGCGAGGGTAGGAGGATGGGAGTGTGTGGCTGTGTGTGGGGGGGAGCACCCTCATAGAGGCAGGGGGAGGGAGGATAGGATAGGGGGAGCACCCTCATAGAGGCGGGGGAGGGAGGATAGGATAGGGGGTTTTCGAAGGGCAGACCTGGAAAGGGGAAACATTTGAAATGTAAGTAAAGAAAAAAAAAAGAACTAAAGGAAACACTGAATGATGAAATCTCCTGACAGGGTGATGTCAGAGGAAAGTCCTATCTCAGTTTGGGGGGAGCATTCCCATGTCTGTCATATATGAGTCATTTCCTTGGAGGCTTTTAGAAGCCAGCCTTGGGATGTCAACTTTCCATTGTAATCAGTCACAGTCATTGGCTCTGGCTCCTCAGTGTGAAGTGAGGGCCATGACTATCTCTCCTTCTCCACAGACCGGAAAGACTTTAATGATCTGTATAAAATTACTGCTTCAAGCAGTGAGTCTGAACTCATAAAATACTAATGTAGAATTAAAGTGAGAGACCCAAGTAATTTGATTTTACATTTAATTCTCAGAGAAAATAGGAGGGAGAAAGGAAAGAAAGGCACAAACAGAAATAAAATAAAAATACAATTATCAAGAAAAAAAAAGCACATTCAATTTACTGTAAAGTTACATTCAATTTACTGTGAAGTAGCATTTTGTTTGTGTAAGAAAAAGATGTTATTTTTTTTTGCTCGTGTGGGTGTCCTACCCAACTGCCAGCTGGACTAAGAAGTTGCTGCAGGAGTCCACACAAGATGTGGCAGAAAGCATTTATTTCAGATAAGGTTCTGTAAACAAAACGCAGCTGTGGCATTCAGTTAAGTAGGGAAAGCATTTTGTCTACAGTGGAGGACACGCCATTAGTCAATTCAGCTATTAAAGCAAGGACCTTAAAATCATTTACAGAAGTCAGCAGCTTAACTTTGTGCATTGCATTCACGAGGTATGAATACCTGAACGGTACACTTTATTTGGGCTGGGCCCAAGAGTTTCAGTGTGATAACTACAAAGTAGGACTTGTTAACATAGGAACATATATATATGTATATACATATATATATATGGACAGAAAGATTTATAAAACTATATATTGTATAACCCAGGAGGAATGCCATATAATTATTTCATATTCAATTGTGTTCTACAGAAGATCCTATAACAAAATTTCAAGATGTGTTAGCATGTCAAGCAAAGAAAATTTCCTAAAAAGTTATCAGCATGCAGTTATTATTCTGCACATCAATTGAGAAAGGCAAAAGTCCAAGCATACTGGCCATACAGCAAGCCCTGCTGGGATCCTCCAGTCTCCTCTCCAGTGCATAATTTGTCTCTTAAACCAAGAACTTTGCAGTTTTCACATGCATATAGACTCTGTCTTAGTTAGAGTTTCTATTGCATGGTCACTTAATATGACCAGGGAAAATCTAAATAAGGAAAACATTAAATTGGGGCTGGCCCAGCACAGGGAACACAACTGGAGAGGAGCTGAGAGTTCTACATCTGGATCTGCAAGCAGCAGGAAGAAAGGGTATGGGCGCCTACTCTTGAGCTTGGCTTTTTATGTGGGTGCTGGACATCTGAACTCAAGTCCTCACACTTATTCSGCAGGCATTTTATAACTGAGCCATCTCCACAGATTCCTGCTTTCTAAACTGAATGAGTTATTTAATTACTTAGACCTCCATCATTTATAGATGTTAGGAGCCTGTGGTGGTTTGAATAAAAATGGCTTCCATAGACTTACAGGCAGGGACATCATTGGAGGCATGGCCTTGTTGGAGTAGGTGTGGCCTTACTGGGAGAAGTCTGTTTTGTGGGACTTTGAGGTTTCAGAACCTCCAGCCAGGCCTTGTGTCACTCTTTCTTCCTGCTGCTTGCAGATCCAGATGTAGAACCCTCAGGTCTTCTCCAATTGTGTTGCCTGGGCTTGGCCAGCCCCAATTTAATGTTTTCCTACTTAGATCTGCCCTGGTCATATTAAGTGACCATGCAATAGAAACTCTAACTAAGACAGAGTCTATATGCATATGAAAACTGCAAAGTTCTTTGGTTTAAAAGACAAATTATGAAAATTAATATCCTTATGGGATGAAAGCGTGAGCATGTTTTCTGACTGCTTTTCATCTGGATTCAAGTCTGGAATTTTGCCTCTCTCCATTGACAGATAGAATAGCAAATACATGCTGTTAATGCCTCACAAAGTATTCTTTGCTTGATATGCTAACACATCTTAACATTTGGTTACAGGCTTTTCTGTAGAACACAAATGAAGGATTAAGAAAATGTCACTTCACCCCCTGTGAACATTTAATTACCAGTGGGACCCTGCAGATTTGGCTTCTTCCTGTTTATTCTGTACGCATTGTCACCATAAGGCAATGTCTAAACATCTACAATTAGAGCATATATCCCTTCAAAACCAAGAACATGTTCTAAGCCTATGGAGTATATAATGTCCCATCATGGTAAAAGGACAGTAGTGAGTCTAGGTTATTCACAAAACCTAATAGCTGCATTTCAAGTCAGGCTTTAGATCAGATCATCTATAGGCATCTATACCAGTCAATCACTAAAAGTTGAGGACAGATAGTTGTAATCCAAGGGCAAGGGGACTAGGTTTTAGAACAGTTTGAAAACTAAGGCTAGCATCATCGTTACAGGGATTATCCTGAATTAAAAAGTTATTACTTGTTATAACTGGTCTTAAAAAAAAAAAAAAGGCCTGATAATCAAGAGTCAATTGCCTACCAAGATTTCTGAAGAAGCAGAAAATTAATGCAGTTTTAGAACACAAATTATAAGTGAAGAGAGTTTAGATAACATTCAAATATTAGCACGGAATATTACCTTAAACACCATTTTGAAGTGAAAACTGGAATCTTAGTGGTTGCAGAGAGATGGCTTAGTAGTTTCAAGTGCTTGGTGCAGAGAACTGCAGTTTGGCTCTGGCATTCACATCTGGACTCACATCTGGAAGCTTGCAACTGCCTCTATCTCTAGGTGTAGGGGAGATCTGACACCATCTCTGACACCCAAGGGCACTTCCAAGCTCATGCTCCCACACATACAAGCAGATGCACACACAGAATAAGAACAAAATAAAATTTAAAAACAAATAAGCCTGGAATCTTAGTCCAGATTTGTTTCTTTGATTTGTAAGTGACATGCCCCTGTGTGGGTGCAATATTGGGACATTTCCTAATAATACAGACTCCAGGACTGTGCCTTCAACCCACCAAGGTAAGCTGATTGATTTCACATGGTTAATAATCCTCCAGAAACCACCATCTCAGCCAACATACATTTGAAGTATTAAGTCAGTTTGCAGATTTCTTCCCTTGATAAAAATAAGTACTCAAATTAATTTGAAAAAGAAAAAAAACTAAGTTGAGGTCTTTTGTTTTATTTATATTTATATGATTTTGTTTTTAAGTGAATACGATATATTCAGTAAATAATAGGATAGTAATAGAAAATAGTAAATAAATTGAATAATATCCACATTTTCTCTTCCAAGCAGCTATTCTGTTTAAAATAGATCATTGGTTTGTATAATTTGATTAATTTTTGTTTGTGAGTTTTTGCAACATTTTTATGATAAAGTACAAAGTTTTTTTAAGGTTTTGTTTTAACTGTGTGTCTGTGTGTGTGTGTGTGTGTGTGTCAGAGATGGGTGTGCCCATGAGTGCATGTCTGTGGAGGTCAGAAGATGTTGTCAATCTCTGGAGCTGGTGTTATAGGCAATTGTGAGCTTCCCAGAAACAAAACTCAGGTCTTCTRTAAGAGCAGCACATGCTCTTAACAAGTGATCTCTCCAGCCCCAGAAATTGTATTTTAACTCATTAATATCCAATATTCATCAATTCTTCCCATGAACACAAGAAAAGGAAATAAATACCGTGCACATGTGTGATCAAACTCATGGAAATTTCATCAATTGCTGAATCATTTTAAAACCAATATGTCTGTTCTGATGTTTATAAGTTAGAAACCCACCCCATTTATAACTAAAAACAATGTTGGATGTTAGCCTTTGCTTATATTGCAGAGTGGAAAATGAATGTAAGTACTCAAATACGTGTTCAAAAGTCAATATTTATAAAGTTATGCCAAATGGTTGCATTTTAAAGGAATATTTTAAATCTTATCTGTGAACAGAGGGAACTCATCTCTATACATTTTATGTGGTCATTATTCTAGGTAAGACTTGTTATACCTCAATGCACCTCTTAATTTTTCATGTACCCATTTACCCAAAAGCCATTGCTATCAAGATTCAATTTCCAAAGCATCTTTTTCTCATAAATAATTTCATGGTAATTTACATTCCTCCTTTATTGTTATTATGCATGTGCATGCATAACATGCGTGTTTAAGCATGTGCACCACAGTGCACATGTGAAGGTCAAAGGACAGCTGTCTGGAGACACTTCTCCCTTCTTCCTTTCTGTAAGGTCCATGGATTATACACAGTTACATGGAAAGTACTGTTGCTTCCCTGAGCCTTTTCATCAGCACTTATGTTAATTTTTTAATATTTTTAATTTAAGGTAGAGTTTTGGCATAAATATTGTTTCTGTAGTAACACATCATTTCACTGGGGTTCCTCGTCATTATGTTCAAAGTCACAATCTAATTGCAAGCACATTTTAAAATTCTCAATTTTTTTTCAAATCATTATCCCTCTTAAAATGGTTTGTTTGAAATATTTGAAAATCCTATTGTGTTAAAGATTTAAAGAGATAGACTTTACTCATAATTTTAAAGACTCACTAATGTTCTAGATCAGTGAGTTCACGTTTAACATTTAACACACAAGTTGTATCATTTGCAAGCAAATAAAGGCAATTTTGATTATAGAAAAGATGTTAAGCTACTCAGACTACAAAACTACTCAACTATGCAAACATGAGAGGCATTTGTGGTGGTTCGATTGAGATGTCCCTCCATAGTCTCAAGCATTTGAATACTTGGTCGCAGTTACTGGCGCTGTTTGGGTGGGTTTAGGAAGTCTGGCCTTGTTGAAGGGGGTGTATCACTGGAGACCTGCTTTGAGATTTCAAGAGCCATGCCACATTTCCGGTGGCTTTCTGTGCTCCCTATTTGCAGTTACAGAGAACATCTGCCAGTTCTTTCAGCAATGCCTGTCTGCTGCTACATTTCACCACCCGATGGTGAGGGACTCGATGAGGGACTCTTAGCCCTCTGACCCCTAAGGCCCCAAGAAACCTGTCCTCCTGTAAGTTATGCCAAGTGTTTTATCACAGCAAGAGAAAAGTAACTAGTACAGTATTTTGTGAAGTTGCTGAAATTCCAGAAACAGTGAACTTGACTAGTAACTAGGGAACGCTTTAATAATAACAAATACTTCAATAGCACCAATAGACAAAAGGGAAAAAAGAAAAGCAAGATTGCATAGCCCTGGAGAAATACACTATGTTACATATGTTTTTGTCTCTAATATATTAAAGACATTACTGCTAATTAATAATCATTAATTTATTAATACTAAAACAGAGACTTCTCATTGATTTCTCATGATTTGATAATTTTATGATAGGTGATGCTTTCTATTTTATTTTGTATCTTGAGATAGGATCTTGTTCTGTAGCCCAGGCTTCTATGCAACCCCCCTGCTTCAGTCTCCGTGCTCAGTTCATGATCAGTTATTCTTGTGAATTGATAATTCAGTGGGGGAAAGGGAAAGAGAGAGACTGTGGGTGGCTTGATAATAAAGGAAGTTCAGGTCAATGAGAACTAGCTTTCTGCACTTCATCTTAGTTAAAAAGTTGACAATCAATGAAATTAGTACTCTAAACAGTAAACTGACTTCTATACTTTGTCTAAAATCCATTTGTCTCTTTAAATGAGATCAATAAGGAAGGCTGAAATAATAGTATTGTATGGATCAACACAGACTCGTGGGCCTTTTTTTAGAGTAGGAACTCAGCACACAATAGTAAAAGACCAAATTACACTGAGAAGTCTGTTTCCCAGTTTTTGACAGTTACAAAATGTGCATTTTTATTTGTATTGTTTGATTGTTTTTTACTTCTTGAAGTTCATTATGACCTAAATAAGTAAGCATATCACAACCTATTACAAACCCTTATAAAAATAATTTTCTAATGTCCCATTGAAAGTACTTACAAGAACTTTGAATATTTGTATGGGATTACATGGGTGTTAGTTCAAAATAATTTAAATCTAAACTAGAAAGAAGTTGGGTAGTAGCACATGCCTACAATCCCAGCACTCAGGCCAAAACAGGAGGATCACAAATTCAGGGCAAGCCTAAGAGACAGAGATGTTGGCTAGCCTGGGCTAGTGCTATCTCTTGTAACCATCCCAGTGGTAGGTACAGAATTGTGAAAACAAAAACAGTGGTAATGCATTTCWTCACCAAAGCAGATTTACAGACATGACATGAACTCMYAGCAACTGTGGCTATGTGTCCAGGAACTGCAAGCCAACCAGAATCGGGAGAGGGCTCATGAAGCCCCACCCTTCGCTGAGGAGCTATTGATATAGTTTCTGGGGTGTGGGGGTGGAGTGTTGCAGTAGTAGAAGTWGTGTTGTTGTTGTTGTTTTGCCATTGCTGTTTCAAGGATGTGACCCTGCTACCCATGTTCCAGTAGAGGGACCTATAATGACGCACACGTAGACAGTCCTAAGTGGACCCAGTGGACTTTTTAGAAGAGTACATGAAGCTGGTTGGGAAAAGTAGTGGAGAGGATAAGGAAGTAATTAAAGAGGAGGGATTAGGGATGGGGTTTAATTTTTTAAAAAGATTGTAAACAGATATTCTTTCTCATAAAAATGCCCGAAGAAACTTTTAACATGTATTTGGCATTTTTAACAGCAACTAGCATTTGAAGAAATAATGAACAATACTTAAATAGGTGACAAAGATTATTACCCCCATGGAACTTCTCAGTAATATCTTACTCAAAGTCTACTCATGTAACATCTAATAATAAAATAGCCTATCTCTGAGTTAC
>BDUI01001058.1:109201-128806 GCA_002335545.1 Apodemus speciosus
CACACACACACACACACACCAAATCAACCTTAGCTGAGTTTATTATGCTATGCCCATATTTTCCTGGTTACACATCCTATATACTACAGTCCTCCTCTCTGACCTATTCCTGTCTAACTGCTTGCCTAATATTCCCAAAGGATCTAGAAAATGTACACTCCAGCCCAGTAGCTATCAAATTCAAATTTATCTCAGAGCACATTACTTCAGAAAGACATAGCATTTATAGCACAGAAACCCTGCCCTTGAGTGTAATCGGTTCAAAGAACCAAGCACAATATTTCCCAATTAGCAGAGTGTGCAGCGGCACTGAGCGACAGGGAGCGATTGCACAACGTTTCAAAAGTTTTTCCAGTGCTGTGTCACTCATGTGCTTGAACCGCTACAATGTTTTTAAAGCATATTTTGAAGAATTGATAAGAGTCTATGTACCGAGCTTCAGGGAGTAGAAAATAAAGGGATTTCTTCAGTGTGCATGAGGTTAAACTCCAGGCACCCTTTGCTGCTCTGCTGTTGCTCAGCGCCACATTCCTCGGGTTGAAGATGAAGGAGAGAGACCATTGTGGCTGACAGCCCCGGAGCCACCTGGGATGCAACAGGACTTACCGAAAGATGGGTCTTTGGAGATGTTTCCTCCTGATTGTGACATACTCATCCATTTAAAGATGAAGGTTTGACTTCTTCCTGGAAAGCACTCCAGAAATCCGGGGAAGGAATGTGGAAGCTATTGTGCTGCAAGGATCCCAGAAGGAAAAAGTAGTTTCCTCTTTCTCTTTTTGGGTGCTGGGAGAAAACTTCCCTGTTCTCTGCCAGCTGCGCAGTGTGTCCATAGAGGCCACATAAGACAAGCACGTTTGGGGCACTCCCCCACAGAGTAGGGTGTGCAAAACCCACCAAGAGTCACGCTGATACAGGCAAGGGAAACACACAGGACCCTCAGACACAGAACAAAACGAACAGAAACCTTCCTACCCCAAGCGACACCCAGGTAGGAGCTCCCCCTAAGTTATTGCAGCCATGAGAGCTCTCCTTCCATATACTGGACAAGCCGGCAAGGCTAAGTCCCTCCCTGTCTTTAAAACAGCCCGTTCTGAGGCTCAACTTTTTTTCTTCAAAATAAAAGTTGTACAGCTGGCTAAGCAGTCCCAAGTGAGTGCCTTCTACAAGCCGGCCCTGTTAAAATAAGAACTGTGTATGAAATACTGAAGAACGATGGGCTGAAGTTGCACAGCTGGCTTTCCTTCAAGAGATTATAATTATTTTACAATGTTGCTTTAGTACACACTGAAGTGTGGAGACGGGGGACATCATTCTGGACACTCACAGCCTAACAATCTACACCCAGGCAGAGGTGGAGGATGCCATTTCAACTGATAGAAGTCCCTGTGTGTTGGCCAGAGCCCAGAAGTTAGCAAAACAAGCATTGCTCAAGTGTATTAGTGAAAATGTACCCAGACGCTTCTGTCCTGAAATTCAGCTTTACAGCTATAAAAATAACACTGCCAAAGAGAGAACAAGACACAAATACATGTACACACAAATAAACACAGAGATAAATAAATAAATAAACCCAAATAGTCTGGGTGCATAATATTTTATAGTATGTGGGATTTTTAATTTTATAACAACAAGAGAGAAGACAGACAAGTAGAAAAGAAAATTATGAACAAATTTGTGAGCATTACTTCATTAGAACCCAAGRTGCTCACTCCGTGAATAGTAGCCCAAGTTGCAGAGAGCAAAAATCCTAGTTCTTCAAGGTAAGTTATTTTAAAGACTTTCTTGAATTGTTATTTAAGCTCCCGGTGGCCCAGGACGAAGTCATTAAATTCCCGGACCAAGGTTTAGTATGTAATTAAATGAGCCATCTAAGAGTTTGATTAAAATGCTTTAAAAGTACGTGCCATAAAGGGAAAGGTAGGGAGTAGACATGGTTTTGGTTGAATGATCCACATAAAACCGAATCTAAGGTCTCAAAGGTAGGGAACTATTTGCAGTTGTTTGCAAACACTTCAGAGAAACAAGACCACCTTTTTCTTTCCATCACCAAAAGAAGAGACTTATAAGAACTGCTGATTTTATCAAGAAGTTCGAATCCATACCGGGAATGAAAACTCAGGCTGAGAGAGCATTGGACCAAAGATAAAAATAAATGTGTGCAATCAGCCCCTGTCTCATAGTAACTCTGGGGCAAACGTCTTGCCTGTCTGGACTCCAGTGTCATTGCTTGTAAAATGGAGTTATACTGTTAATTGAATTCTGTAGTTTCTCTTGAGATTTTGTGCTTATTTTCTTCCTGCAAACAAACTGTCATAGAAATTCTGATGACTTATACAACTCTACATAAAAAGATAATTTTATATTTATAATATATTCGTGCACATRTATTTATAGAGAATCATCAAAATCAGTGTGTCCATCCTTACCAAAAGCACGCAATCGTGAACTCACATGACTTCTTACATGGCAATAAGTATGGAGACCACAGGCAGACCTCGTCAATGCATGCTCCATTATAACCATATGTCTTGGCTTTCTTTGTCACATAGGAAAGTACATAAATAATAAGAACACATTTTTGACAATTTCCTGGAGGGACTTTTGCATTTGTAGTGACATTCTGTCTCTACAGTAATGGTTTGTACTATTACATCTCTTAAGTCCATCTATGTTTCCAATAGAAATGAGTTGCGTGTGAAATCTCAGCAGTAAAGAGAACTTACTTCTCTTCCAGGGCACTTATGTTTGTTTACAAGTACCCACAGCCATCCTGGAGCTCCAAGTTCTGAGAAACTAGTGCCCTAGTGTGACCCTGACAGGTACACACTGGCACATACATATATGTACCCAAGTATGCATGTATGCCACCCACACACAAACAAATAGGAAATAAACCTTTTAGTATAATACGAGATGGTTTTTTTCCATGACCATAATGAAARCAACTCAACACAGAGGCAGTTAACATTAAGCGAATTCCTTCTAAATCCAAATTATTGTTTACCTCAAACTCAAGACTCTGCTATCAGTTGGAGAACTTAAAGGTTGTTCACACTGATCACAGAAAAGCCAGCATATTCAATTTACATTTGTTTTAAATTTAAATGATTAGGGGAGTCAGGATTGACTCACATTTATGTTAAGCACATCATTTGAGCCCAATATTCAAGAAAGCAATGMGAATATGCCTGTAAACTAAACATTTTCTTAAAACAAAGAAAAATGCTATTTTTTATTTATACATTGTATGTGTTTGTGTGAGCACACGTGCGCATGCAAGCACACACCTGTGCGCATGTGTGCCCGTACACATTCATGGCCAGGAACATGTATGGAAGTCAGAGAATAAAATCGCAGTAATTCTCTGCTCCTACCATATGTGTCTTGCAGATTGAACTCAGGTCGGAAAGCTGGGCAGCAAGCATCTCTACAGGCTGAATCATCTCAATGGGTCCCAAAGCAAATGATTTAATTTATTCTTTTCAGAGAGTATTTAAATTTGATTTGGGGAAAGAGAAGTTGCCTTTTCTACATTGAATTTTAATGTAGCATCCAAGAAGATGAAAAACACGCATTGTTTATTAAATTAGAAAAATATATCACTTTTATTAACACAACCATCTACATAAAATAATAAAAGCYGTGGTACAAATAACAAGGCCAAATCTCTTATAAAATAGACTGAATATAATTTAAGATTTTTTTTTAACAAGGCCAAGGTCAGAAACATTATTTGTTTTTCCTAATGTGATAAATTAAATACGGCTTGTTTTGCTTAGCATATTAAACTATACATTCACACATATACATGGTATACAGACATATGTACACACTACATATCTTTATACATGCTTATGTATATACTCACCCTTTTCATATATATNACATTCATGGCCAGGAACATGTATGGAAGTCAGAGAATAAAATCGCAGTAATTCTCTGCTCCTACCATATGTGTCTTGCAGATTGAACTCAGGTCGGAAAGCTGGGCAGCAAGCATCTCTACAGGCTGAATCATCTCAATGGGTCCCAAAGCAAATGATTTAATTTATTCTTTTCAGAGAGTATTTAAATTTGATTTGGGGAAAGAGAAGTTGCCTTTTCTACATTGAATTTTAATGTAGCATCCAAGAAGATGAAAAACACGCATTGTTTATTAAATTAGAAAAATATATCACTTTTATTAACACAACCATCTACATAAAATAATAAAAGCYGTGGTACAAATAACAAGGCCAAATCTCTTATAAAATAGACTGAATATAATTTAAGATTTTTTTTTAACAAGGCCAAGGTCAGAAACATTATTTGTTTTTCCTAATGTGATAAATTAAATACGGCTTGTTTTGCTTAGCATATTAAACTATACATTCACACATATACATGGTATACAGACATATGTACACACTACATATCTTTATACATGCTTATGTATATACTCACCCTTTTCATATATATGTGCATATACAGATGCATATTAATGCATGCACCCAACTAGAGTCAGCACTATTAGAGGTAGTCATAGTCGGTGATCAGGGGAGATGTGTGGAAACACTTGGAAAAAACATGTCTTAACTATTGTATTTATTTAAACACGTGGATCCATCTTTGGGATACTTCCAGCCAGAAGCACCTTGAAAGAATCATGGTGATGTCTCTTAATCACTATGGAAACCAGGTAGATAGTTTGCTCTCTGTCTGGGATGCTAAAGTCCCAGACATGCAATGTTAGAAGGTCACTGGATACTGGGCTACCCAAAACAATGGAAAATGAATTTATCTGCAAATGGTCGCTTTATCTGCATTAAGTGTCAGGCCATGTCAGTCTGGGAAGAAGTGTGTGCTGTCATTGCTTTAGACAGATTTTAATGAAACATAGTATCACAGTTACATATTTCAGAGAGTGTTAAGTAACAAATGGAAAGAAAGGAGCAAATGGCATTTTAGTTTGTGTTAATGTATTCATATGTTTGCTTAAAGAACTCTACATCTTTAATTTTTGTTAACCCACTTTCCACCAAGGTTAAAGGTATGAGGGCTTCAGTTAAGTCAGTTCCAACTTTTCATTTTGCTTGATATATCGAACATGAAAGGAAATATACAGTGGTACTCCCCTGAAAAATCACCTAGATCTTGAACAAAACCCTAAAACAGAAAAGGAAAATAGGAATTACATGCTAGCACTAGCGTAGCTTTTACTTGTCATGTCTACAAACTCTGCGGCACTCATTGGGACCATCCCATGGTCAATTACATCATGAGAGAAACAGCTGAGGGCTACTTCTTCCTGATGCACTAGCCTGGTCGCTACTCATTCACTACTGAGTAGAACTCACCTCAAGGAATGAGTGGACTCATCAACAAAGAACACAGATATGACCCAGGCTTTCCAGATAGATTTCCACAGCTTAGACGTTTTAAGTCATTGTTAAAAATGAATTTCTTTCTACAGATTTCACAACAGATTAAGAATCTGCACTTTAAGCCTTGGTGTCTCTTTCTTGAACCATACACATTTATTTTTGTTGTTGTAGTTTTTCCTCCTACTATGTAGTGAGTACTCTGCCTCCAGTCAGTTCATTCTAGTCTACATTCTACCCTTTCTAGAGAACTTCAGAAAAGGAGAAGAATCACCTTGTCTCTCTTAGGTTAACTCTTTCTTCTCCTAACCCCTGACTCTTCTTAAATATTAAGACATTGCCCCTCGAATCCCCAATACTTTTTAAGAGCTAGCCCAGGATGACCTGTGGATTCCTGTGATAATCATTGGTACTGACCAATAAATATTTTTTTTTACCAAGATCTGAGTAGAGCTCCATTTTATTAGAAAGAATCCTGGCCTAATATCAAGGAGCATGCATTCAAACTCTAGACCTAAGTGGCAATTGCTTTTGCAATATCCTGTGTTGACAGTTTCTTTTTGAGTCACACTAAGGGGTTGAGCTACCTGTCCTCTGAGATCCTTTCCTGCTATGATACTCCATGATTCTCCCCCAGTCTCTGGGATAAACTGCCAAGCAAGTAAACTGCAATGCCCATCCACAAGTATAGTCTTCAGTCACTTTTAGCATCTCTTAGCCATAACTAAGGCAAATGAACCACCAGAACACTCCATAGGATCAAAAATGTACACTACTCAAACAGGAAAAATAAACTGCGGCATTTGTGTTTGTTTGAACTGGGCCATTTGTCTCCTTAGAGCATCAATTTGGAACTAACCTTACTAGCTCTAAGAAGGCTAGGATTAGTACTTGTCCTTCCTAGGCTTGGCATATAAATATGCTCAATAGTCAATCACAAGTGAACGTGGATGACATGGTCATTAATACTACTCTTCATCTTATGCCAATAATGTTTCCCTAAAATCTAGTCAAAGAGCATTTTGTGAGATTTCTTCTCTATGCTGCCTCACTTCAAGGTGGCACAGAGTTTAAGGACATGGGTTCTGTGGTTTGGAGGTGGCAGAATACCGGTGGCCCCAGAATCACACCTGCAGGTGTTTTCTCTTCCCTGTAATCTCTGATATTTGCAGCAAGGCCTATGTGGTCCCTTGGCTCCATACACATGTCCAAAGCTGACTTCTGTGGCTGCTAAACTCACTCAACTCAGTGTGGGAATTAAAGTCACTTATTGCTTAGCCGCTCTAAGCTTCACTGGTCCTAGGAGATCTGTCACTCATCTATCTCATATCGAAGCAATTCTTTAACTTACAGAAATGTAAAGAACATTGATAAAGAAGCAATTACTCCATTGGAATCTGTGTAGTATCCCTGGTCCCTTGAAGTGGGAACACTAGAATAGTTTCCCTGTATCAGCTGAGTCCTAAAGTCCTCACCAGACTAATAGGGCTACCTGAGCCCTATATCCACACAGGCCCTTGAAAAAGGTTTGGGACCAATCATTCTGTACTATAAAWTTTCCTCTGTGATATATAACTCCCTAAATCACAGTGAAATACCCATTGCTTCAGGTTTTTATTTCCAAACAAATATGTTCAAGGTCCAAACACTCTGCTCACTTGCACGAATCACCCTACATCTGAGTCYCCCATTGAAAACTTCACCAGGTAAGAAGCAGGAARCCTTTCTGCACCCTTTGTAGTAGTACAAGTCTTAGGTCCTGAGTGTCCAGCATCCATTATTAAACAAAGAGTAACGAAAACACTGGATGATATTCAAGTCTAAATGCCTTTATCATGAATATCATGAAGTAGAGCCTTCAGAACTTGGGGAGCTTTTTCAGGTGTGAACRGGACCASGGTATCAACATAATGTTGCAAGAACATTAGTTTTTAGGGGATTCAACAGCTTCATTAGGATATCAAAGCGAGCTACTTCTTTGCCTTGCATTTGTCTTTGCTGATGTCAGTCCCACCCCTGCACGAGGCAGATGAATGCCTCAACTGACAGGGAAAAGGTCACATCCATCCAAAGGAAAGAGGAAAAAGCACATTGCTCCCGATACATTGTGAAAGTTTCATATTCATCCAAGTGGGTGCACAGTGATGACATCATACAATGACATCAACATCTACCCAATCAAGCCCCCACCTCCTTGCAGCCCATCCCCAACTGATGTTTTGATTCGTCCTCTTTTAGTTCCAAGCCATTGTTTTCCCCCAAGCATTCCACATCTTTCCTGCCTTCTCCATCCATAAGGGTCTCTGAGGTTAAAATGTTTTGTTCTGCCATTGCTCTGACTTTAGCTGCCTTGACACCTGTACAGGCAGGTGCCTCTCCCAACAGCCCATCTGAGTTTCATTTGCCTGTAACGTGTCTTCAATTCCTCACAGCACCACAATCTGCGCCTATGATAATCTACGTAATTATGCATGAAAAAAACTTATCCATCAAGACTCCAAGATGCACTGAAGGAAGAAGGGAGCAGAATGTCTAATCCTCCTGGCTGTATCAGAAGAAAGCCTAATTAAATTAAACGAAAATGGCATTTACCTCATGTGTGTAACTGCATGTCCCTAAGAACAGACTTGTATCAATTCCTTGTAATGTTTCAAGATATTTTCTGATGCACAATGCACTTCAATCTGTTGCCACATTTCTTTAAACCAAGAATCTTGTGTACCTGAGAACAAGTACAATTTACAATGGGATTTTGGTCCAGTCTGTGCTACTCTGCCAGAAGGCCTGAAACAAGGAAACATATAAAGATCAAATTTTTATTTTCTCACAGTTCTGGAAGGTAAGAAGAAAACCAAGGTGCCTCCACCTGGTGATGGCAGAGGGTTTCTGCTGCAGCTTCAGGTGACAGAAAAAAAAGTCATCCAATCACTGCCCCAGATGTTATCTTTAAAAAAGCATTTATTCGGTGAAGGAGACTGAGCTTTCATGTAATCACCTCTTAGAATCCTCATGTAGACTATGCTGGCCACAACTCAGTTTCAGAGAAAGCACATTCAAGACATGCTGATATTAAAATTGACAGCACATTTGGCGATGGCTTTGTAAAAGGTCCTCAGTTTTATTAAAAAAATGTTGTTTACTTTGGGAGAGGTGGATTTTATCTGATAAACAGATTCTCTTCACCTGTGTATCAGACCTAAGGTTTAAAACAAATATGTCACACTTTCTTCTTTCCTCAACATGTAAGGGAGGTTGGTTTGTGGCAAGGAAAGCTTTATTTCCCCCACTTGACTAGGCCAAGTCAGTTGTGTTCATTGCAAAGGAGAAGAGTAGAAACAGGTCAGTTAAAGTTGGATTAGCTTCAGTTAGCATTCCCRCAGGTTCTGACAGCTGCTGGGGATGCCAAGTCACGTGCTTCCTTTGAACAGTATAACATTCCCTGAAAACACCAMCAACAACAAAGGAAATCGTTCAAAATAGTTTCTCATAGCCAAACACCCACTGCTCAGTGTAGAATCAAGCCATACATAAATCTACTATATAAGGAAAGAAATTTTGAAGATTGGGTAGTTCAGGAGACATTACACGAGGGACCCTCCTCAAYGTAAGATTCCCTTTGAGTGAGAAAATTAAAACAGACATGGTTGGACAGGCTCTTGAAGGATGGATAGATATATTCAGCAAACAGACTTAAGAGGAAAAGTTAAAAGTTTTCTAAGGCCTAAGAACCAAGCAACTGTATGTAGTTGGGAACACACATTACCCTGAAGAGTTGAAGAAACGTTCACCCTCACACTGGAAATAAAGGAAATAAGGCATAATCTGTGACAGTTGGAAACCCTGTGAGTCAGACGTTTCATCACTCCTCAAACATGCCCGAAGTATTCTTATTTGTAATTCTTCAATCAGTGGAAAATTCTTCAGAAGCAGCTACGTGGTACTGCTACTTAGATTCCCAACTGAAAAGTCCATCCTTCACTCATCAACTTAGTGTCAGTACTGACTCATCACTACCAGCTCCACTCCATATTTTAAGCTTGATTTCAAAATAACTCTAAATTCAATCATTGTTTTTTCTTCTTCTTCAAACTCTTAAGCTTCCAGTAATGCCTGTGAGTCAAAGACTCCCACCAAGAAATAAATCATTGTTGATAAATGGAAAGTTCCCGAAAGCATAACCTATTGGCTTCTCCAGGCATTAAGAATTACAGAGCATTAGAGATGGTCACGACTCACACAGGCTTTGAATAGCAGCAGCCACTGATTTTCTTCATTTGGAGGTGAGAGACATGGGAATCAAACCCAGGGCTTTGCGCATGCTAGGCAAACACACTACCACTGAGCTAYGCTCCCAGCATTTGGCCATCAGTAGGATGCATAATAGGTCCAATGTGAGTATCCAAATGTATACAAATAGGTCTCTACCACAATTATCTTTCTAAAGCAAAAAATAAGTTATTAACTAGGAGAGGCAATATAAACCAAATATATTTGTGGCCTTACATCTATTCCTGCTTCAAAAATATCTCCTTTTACCTTCAGAGTTCCTCTTCACTTATACCTGAATATATTCCWCACTTAAAATCCATGTCCTGGATGGAGTCATCTCCTCAATTATCATCTTATTTTTATAGCAATTCATCATGATTAATTGCTCTCTAGCATGTTATAGTTAACAAAATATATTTCTACATGCATTTTATTAAGCTCTGAATTTAAATTACAATTACAATTTCAACTGGCCAATGCCATTTTCCATATCTAACACTCAACAAAATGAATTCCAGTGCTAAAACTGAAGCACAAAAAACCTTGAATAGCCAAAGCAAAGTCCTAAACAAAGAGGTTAGCACAGAGGTGTCATAATATCTGACCTCAAATTATACATCAGAGCCACAGTAACAAAATCAGTATGGCATTCACACAGACACACACACASASAGAGACACACACACATGCACAGACACACATACACACACATGCATGCATTCATGAGTAGAATAGAATGAGATTGGGGATAGAGAAATAAACCTACATGTCAACAGTCTGCTACGTTTTGACAAAATATCAAAAATATACACTTAAGGAGAAATAAATGGTGTTTTTAAAACCAGGTATCTGCAGAAAAACTGAAACTAGATCCACACCTCTCACCCAGTTCAAAAAGTAGACTCAAAATGGATCAAATACTTTCATAAAAGTTGTGAAATTCTGATACTGTTATAGAAAAACATAGGTAAAACTGGGTAAAGACAATACCAATAGACATACCAATGTGGGTAGGAAAAACCCACAAGACCTCAACCTTACACAAAGTGTGACAGGCAACTAAGGAATTCTGGGAACAGAAGAGGTGGTCTTCTATGGAGAAGAGTGTAATTAGTTTTCTAATACAAAATTATCATCCCTGAAAACATATACATACAGGTAACATTTTACAGAATGGACAGATTTAGGAATATATATTATATTATATATATTATATAACATATATATATGTGTTATTGAATGCATATATATATGTATTCAATAACAACTAGTAAAAAAGAGGCCATGAATTTGAAAGAGAGATGGGAGAGCTTATGAGATGGTTTAGATAGAGAAAAAGGAAGGGAGAAATGTTGTAATTATATTGTAAAATCTCAAAAATAAGATGGAAAACATTCAGAATAAAAAAATGGCAGTAGTATAGACATAGGCATGGATTTTTCTGAAAAACACCCMAATAGCACAGGCATGTCTGTTGGTATGTTCCTTGTCAACATTCGGGCAGCCATGTTGGTCAGACTTTACGGAGGTAGCCATTTGCTGAGCACAAACTACATACCAAATGCTTCCGAAGACTCTACAGACTTTATTACATTGATTTTTACCCAAATCAGATTCAGATACAAGTTAACAACCCTGCTGTAAAGAGATAATATGCGTTTTGGAAACTAAAAAAGCAAGAATTTAACCCAGGGCTGCTTTCTACGCAATCCATGGATTTGAGTCACAGTTTCTGTCAATATTGGCCTTGCTTCCCTGTCTCTATTCCTAATCTCCATTCTGCATTTTACCTTCACTTTCTCATCTTGCTCTTGTTCCATGATCCACATTTTTCTAGTGGTGATCTCCATGGTTACTATTAATTCTAAAACTCTTAAATTTGTGGAAGTCTGAATTTCCTCCTAGGTGTTCTACTAATAAAGAACATTGCCTCTATTTTGAAAACATGCATTGCTACAGTATAAAGCTCATAGATGTCTATTTTTTGATCTTGAAGTAATGAGTTGTTACAAATACAACCACAGGTTCCTTGAATGTGAAGGAACCTCCAAGCTCCAGTTATTGATCTCCAACCATTACACAGGACATTCTTCCTGTCTTCTCAAGGTAGGCTTACACTTCACCACAAATCCAGAAGTCAGTCTACTTTTTCCTGAGTTTCTGACCTCAAAACTGCACAAAGTGATTTCAGCTTAAAGACAAATGCCCTGCATGATCCAACTTCTTCACCATATATTCAAGAAACAATCTACTTCAAATCTGAAACATCATATACTCCTTTTAAAGTATTCTGGTTTAACTTCCCTGTCACCTTGACAAATGGTGGACCAGTTGTCAGGAAAACAATATCAACATGTACCCCCCTCTTCCTCAAAAAGATGTTTTCTACAAGCTATTTCAATACACTCCAGTAATATATAGATAGATAGATAGATAGATAGATAGATAGATAGATAGATAGATAGATCGATAGATAGATAGATAGATAAAACGAGACAAAAGTAGTTCAGAATGAAGATACATGGAGGAAATTGTTACCAAACTTAGACAGCAATTATAAGTTCATCAGGGAAGAATGATTTATTATAGAAGTGCTGCAGTGTGGATTTAAATAATAATAATAAGAAGAAGAAGAAGATACCACTTTGATTCAAATTATCAGACAGTCTTTGAGTCTTGACTTATCTTAAGTAATGATCATGAAGATTTGATTTGTTTTTTATTTTTCAATATTTAACCAGTATATATTAATTGAAGATTTTATACATATATATGTGTAGTTCCATGTAATATTTCTATGACTATTATATCATATTAATTAGCTTTAAAATATATATCTTCTGAATATTTATCATTTTTATAATAAAACATGTAAAATGGTAAAAAAGAAAGAAATCAGAAAAGCAACATGAAGAAGTCAAAGGAAGAAATAATGCAGGTGAGGCAACCCCTCACATCACAGGAAGGTAGCAAGCATCTTGGTATGACTTGAGGGTACACATATGAAGGGGTGAAAGGGAAAGAGTAGAGAACCATAGCCCAACTTCCATATTCCATACTGAGGAGATGGAGCTCTAGCTGACAGTCAGTGAAGCACTGAGGCTATTGTCCAAGAAGAGAACCATCTGCTTTACTGATTAAAGCACAATGTACAGTTTTGAAGATGACAGTTATGAAAGCAGAGGTGTCTGTAAAAAGTGCGTGACATGATCTAGTGATCTGTTGGCCCTCAGCACATAATCTGGGTATGAAAAGATTGTTTCACATATCTTCATCTTCATTTCAGGATTCACTTTTTTGTTATTTTTTTGTTTGTTTTGTTTTTTGTTTTTTGTTTGTTTGTTTTGGTTTTTTTTTTTTTTTTGAGACAGGGTCTCTCTGTATAGCCCTGGCTGTTCTAGAACTCATTCTGTAGACCAGGCTGGCCTTGAACTCAGAAATCCACCTGCTGGGATTAAATGCATTCACCACCACTGCCTGGCCAGGATTCACTTTTTAAGTTGTTAATTTGATTCCTAGAAAATCAAGTTCTTAGATGGTCCCTGCACCAACCATCTAAAGCTAGCAGTCCACAAATTTTCTTTCAACCTTGAATTCCTATGGAAAATTAATTGTCCTGTGTTATACTGGTGTAAAAGTGCTTCATATTGACTGGCTTGACAAAGAAATCAAAACTATGTGTACTACAGCCAAGGATACCTCAGGAAGTCTGACAGGTAAGTACAGGTAAGTACAGTGGAATTATGGTATGCTATTAGTTATAGGTGACATTTATCATACAGTCAGGAATCTATTCTTGCTAATTACATTCAGAAAMTACATATTTTCATTAATTACAGAAACGTTCTATAATAAATACCAGCACATTTTCCTTATTATTTTTTAAAAAGACATATTCCAATAAAAATGCAAATATTTGCGGAAATAAATAAACTACACTTAAAATTTAAGACACACTCTCAATAATTTTATATAATTTGAATTTTCTAAATTGTCTAAGTTGTCTGTGCCCCAGTACTATTTGTCTAAAAATACTTCTGCCTAAACAATTAGCAATACTGGTCTTGCTTCTGTCTTTTTCCCTCCTCAGAAAAAAATGTTCTTCAGTACCAGATGGCAGGTTTATTCTTATACATATAAACATCCCTTATACAAAATCATTTCATATAGAAAAAAATCTGTGCAGGGAGTATTGGGAGACATTATTTGATATATGAAAAAGGAAAATTAATATATATCTTATGCTTTTGATATAAATTAAAGGTATTAGTAGAAACTATTTTATATATACATATATATACATGTGTGTACATATATGCACTTATACATACAAACATGAAGGTAGAAATTCATTCACAGCATGACGGCAACTTATCAAAATGACCACATGAATCATCTTAAACAGCTTTCATGTTGATATATGAAATAATTTGAACAGTAATATAAGTGAAAGAAATGTATTGTTTCCCACTGATTAAAATAAAATCTTATGAGATACTATGGATATAGACAAATGATTAACATTGAAAAGATTAACACTGCATGCCTTTATTTCTGACACTCCAAAAATAAATTAACTCATTGTATCATTTTTTATTTTCTGTGCCTGGAAAATACCAGACATAATCAAAGTTAAGAAAGATCTATATATAATTTTTTTTGCTTTTAAAATGTCCCATTGAAAATATAAAAATAGTTTGGAGAATTATTCCAGACTTAAAGGCTATAAAGAGACAGACAACCAAATGAAATGTAGCTCTTTATATTTGATCCTAGTCTTGGTATGTCACACCAGACAGGAGGCCAAAGACAATAAACTGTATTGAAATCGCAGACTTTCATATACAAAAGATCATACATAATTCAGTWTTATCTTAAAATTTCATACCTACAAAGCCCTCTTCACTTTCAAATTTCAGGAATAAAACTAAAAACCTTGTGACATTCATCCCCATGTTTTACAAACAAAACCAACCAAGCAATATGAAACAACTGGTCTTGACCCTTTGAATATTAAACTCAGTAAGAATTGCCCTTTCCTGGGGTTTCTTTGAATAGAAATATCTCCCAACTCACTACTCATGTGGGATTTGAGTTTTCCTGAAATTCATACAGTTGCCTTGTACTACATTTATATATTCACTATTTCTTTGATAGTTGTTAAAAATAAAATACCTTAAAATGATGCAGGCCAACCCTCAACACAGATTTCCCACCCCTACCCCTTTCCTGAATACTTCCTGAGACTCCAATCTGAGATACATGTGCCTTCACGGTGGCATTCCCTTCCACGAGAAGACATGGACAGCACAATTGTTCTTCCATGTCCATTAGCTCACTAGCTACTGCATCTTCCCTACGTGGTTTGTGCAGGATTGGARTACTGACTCTTGTGGTCTATGCCTATCTTTAAATACTACTTTACACAAAATAGGATGGCAGTTAGCAAATACATACCTCTTGTCACACTTAAAGTGCCACATGTGAACATGTGAGTTTGGTGAGTAAGCTTATCTGACTGTATCTGCATTTATTTAATTTTACTTATATAACTTTGCTTAGAGACAGGGTCTTGATTTGTAGTTGTCTTACCCGGAACTCACTAAGTAGTTGAAACTGACCTCAAACTCACAACACCCCTACCTTAGCCCAGCGATGGGCAGACAGGCATATACTACCACGTCCTACATATCTTGTATCTCTGTTTGTATCTGTACCTTGTATCTGTGTTTGGGTGAATACTTCCTGATTTGTCTGTGAACAAAGCTGAGAAGGAAGAGCAGTTCAGTAGTAATAAAGAGAGTTCGTCCCCAAATCTTAGCTTCTGTAAAATAGTTTCTACTAAATCCGTTATGGAATATCCACACATACACTGTGCAGTTATGAAACTGTTTTTCCAAGAGAATGTCTTGGGGACTTACTTTCCTACTCTTATTCTCCTTTTTGCACAAAACAGAGAAAAAGAGTAGAAAGGATATCTAACCCTTTGGGGTTTCGTTTGCTAAAACAGTTCCAAGATACACAAGTTAAACTTGGCATACTTTGGATCTAGCCCAAGAGCATGTTTTTATTGGCTGTAGAAAATGGAATTTTAGACTATGTTAGGCCATACTATAATTATGTTTGGAAATGCATAATGCAATGGTTGGGCATTCAGTGTGATTAACTGAGTTTATGTCTGCTGCAAAGTGATAGATGTTATTTCCCTCAGCACTTAAGGCTAGAGCAGACAAAAGGCCAAGAAGCTTAGCTATTTAACACCATTTACTGGAAACATAGAAATGTAAAGATTTCCAGAAGACAATGAGGAAGTATAAAAGATCTTTCTTCTAAAAAAAAAAAATATAAACATTGAGATCTCATTGGGCTGATTATATGGCCAAAACTCAGATTTTCTTTTAGTGATATAAAAACAAGAGTAAAAGAAATCACTTACTTTATGCCTTGAGCTGTCTCCTTAAAAATAAACATTCCATCTTCCCATTTGACTGTTTATTCATTTCTTTCCTATTTATTTATTTATTTATTTATTTATTTATTTATTCACTTTACATCCAGATCACAGCCACCTCTCTGCTGCCAGTACACCCCTCACACAGCTCCTCCACTACTGCCCCCTTTTCCTCTGAGAAGAGGGAGGCACCCTGGATACCAACCCACCAAGGCACACCAAGTCACTGCAGGATTACACACATCCTCTCCCCAGAGAGACAGACATGCAGCCCAGTTAAGGGAATAGGATCCACAGAGAGGCAACAGAGTTAGGGTCAGTCCCGCTTCAGTTGTTGGGGACCTTCATGAATAGCAAGTTGCACATCTGCTACATATATGTGGGGGGTTAGTCTAGTCCATGTATGCTCTTTGGCTAGTGGTTCATTCTCTAGGAATCCCCAGGGGTCTAGGTTAGTTGACACTGATGATCTTCTTGTGGAGCCCCTATCCTCTCCAGGTCTCTCAATCCTTTTTCAAATGGATGAAACTAGAAAATATAATCCTGATAATCCAGACCCCAAAAGGCATGCATTCTATGTATTCATTTATGAGTAGATATTAACTATAAAGTTCAAGATACCCACACTGCAATCCACAGACCCAAAGAAGCTAGATATGCTAGAATCTCACTCTGAAGGGGAAATAAAATAGTCATCAGAATGCAGATGGATGGAGAGAAGGAACTAGGTTGGAGAGGGGAAGGAATAGCAGGGTTAATCAGATGTGGGGAGGGCTGGGGACAGAGGACCTGGAGAGTAAACGAGTAAATGGAAATCGGTAGTGGGTAAGAGTGGAAGTCTGGGGGTGGGCGTGGAAGGAGGAGATTTGGGGGACATCTCTAAGATGTGCCAGAGACCTGGGATGGGGGTGACACTAGGGAGTCTATGAGGGTGACTCTAGCTGAGATACCTAGCACTGAGAGCTATGGAACCTGAAGTGTCTGCCTCCTGTAGCCAGGCAGGACTCCCATTAGAGGGGATAAGAACACCAACGCACTCAGAAAACCTTCAGCCCAAAATTTATCTTGCCTACAAGATGTGCAGGGACAAAGATGGCACAAAGATTGAAGGAATGGGCAACCAAGGACTGACACAATTTGAGACTCATTCCAAGACAAGAACCAATCCTTGATACTTTTAATGATATTCTGCTATGTTTGCAGACAGGAGTCTAGCATAACTGTCCTCTGAGATGCTCCATGAAGCAGCTAATGGAACCAGATGCAGAAACCCACAACCAGACATTAGATGGAGCTCTGGGAGTCTAGTGTCCTTTTTATTCTTTTTAAGATTTATGAATGCTGGTGAGTCTCACAGAGAGTTGATATTGTTTTAGAAAGTTGATCTAAGAATTTGAAGGAAAATATTTTAGACCAATAAAAATCAAATTAGCTTCAGTGTGAAAAGTATACAAAAGAAGAAAATCTATGTAGAGAATGAGAATATAATTCGGGCATATAAACAGGATTAAATTAATATATTGTATCACTTTCAATAATATTACTTGAATTAGTTTCTGCCTAGACAATACAAATTTGGATATTTCTTGCCTAATCTGGGGTTTTCCACTATTATTAAAGCTTTAAACTATTTGGACCTTTTTAATGATTAGTGTGTATTTTCTTTAGCCCTCTCTCATTCATGACTTGACATTTTCACTGTGTTCAAGGGCTGTTAGCATCAAAAGAGAATTCCACTGAAACCTCATTARGCTATTAGTTATGGTAGAAATGGATAGCAAGCTGAGCCATGAATATTCAGTATTTAGCAAACTCTAAAATGCTAACATGCAAGATTAAAATACGAAACATTTTTTCATTCATTTTAATTTAAATTGAGTTAATGACAGTGTGGCTACACCTTCTCAACTTTTACTATTGTATTAATCTTTAAAATAAAATAGTCAGAATAAGTTAAGAAAATGATGATCAAGGGTGTATTTTGTAGTATTTTTGCAACTATTTATAGTATTTGTTTTCTTTCAATGGTAGGGATCAAACGTAGGGTCTTCCACATACTAGGCAAACTCTACATGCAGCTTCATGTCCATCTCTTTATAGTCTTTTAAGTGCTTACCAGAAAAATCAAGAAAAGGAACACATGGTTAGAAAATGTAGTGCCTGAAGAGATGGGGGAATACTCAGCCAAGTTACAACAGCATACTAGTGAAGTCCAAAATACAAGGTTCATATACCACAGGGCCATACAAAATCAGTTCAAAAGACAGACAAATTTTGCTGCCATCAAACTTTTTAGGTACCTCTTTTGGGCAGGAGTGACTGCTACAGATGGGAATTATACACTTAATAAGAAATCTTTGTGAGTTTTAATTGTCAACCTGACACTACCTAGAGTCACCTGAGAAATGAGTTTTGTTAATTGACTGCCCAGATCAGATTGGCCTATTGACATGACTATGATATGTGTGTGTGTGTGTGTGTGTGTGTGTGTGTGTGTGTGTGTGTGTGTGTGTGTGTGTGTGTGTTGGGGCCAGGGTCTTGATTGTTAAGATAGAAGGGCACAGTACCATTGTTTGGTACCATTTTCTAGGTAAGTGATCCTGGGCTGTGTAAGAAAGCTAAGCTAATTAGTCTGATGGTGAGTGACAAATCAAAGAGTTTGCTCCACTATAGCTGCTATACTTCCTTAGCTATAAGTGAGTTTCTTAGAAATAATGCTGTACAGAATAGCAGGCAGGCATCTTCAGGTTCCTGCCTTGGGTTCCTGCCCTGGATACCAACAGTCCACTTCAGTAGTGTCAGGATACCACGAGTCAGCAGTGGTGGCACAATTCAGCAGAAACAGCCAGGCCTCCGCCTAATCAGCGTGAGTCAGAAGGAATGACCAGAACCAGTAGGGATGCCAGAAGATCTCTGCCAAGCCTTTCCCAAGGAAGTGAAGATTAGCCAGAACAATGAAGCTTCCTATCACTGTCACTAAGTCCTATTTATACTTTCTCCAAACATCATGTCCTCTCATGGGTCTTGCCTCAGGAAAATACCACATAAGTCTGCCTCAGACAAACACCATCTAAGTCTGCATCACATGACACCACCAGAAAYGTCCACTTCACCCTTGAAGTATCCTAGCTTCCCTGTTTCAGACCCAGACATGTTTACCTCAAAGAATTTTCCAAAACAATCCTTTTGTTGAACTGGCTGTTCCCTTCAACTTCCTGACTGTGACGGAGGGAGAGAGAATAACAGAACAGCCTAAGAGTAAAATCAGTGTATCCTTGAGAGCACCAAGAAGGCAAACTACTTCTAAGAGTTATTCGTATTGTTTTTTCTCAGAGCTCATAAAATGCCTGTGGTAGAAAAGAGAAGGTGGAACTTCAGCTAGGGGAAGTTCATGCATAAGCAGCTGACTGCTTCACCCACCTGCGGAGATGTTTGTAAGCTCTGGTTTGATGCTGTTGATTTTCCTTGTTCTCTCAATCAGTTCTCCCTCTTCCTCTCCCTCTTCCTCTCCCTCTCCCTCTCCCT
>BDUI01001059.1:134812-145537 GCA_002335545.1 Apodemus speciosus
GGAACTAACCCTAGGCTTCAGGCCATGAAGAACTCTGCTGTTCAGAGGACACCCATGTTGCCTTTGTTTTGTAATTATTATAGGACACAATATTATAATTACAGATAGTGAGAYTGACATTCCCTCCAAAATGTAGAAATCGGAAACTAGTGCTAGTCACTGGTAAGGYTTTTAAAGGAGCAAGAAATTTCAAGAGTGAAGATTTGTAGTTTGGCWTGTGATTWTTTTGTTGTTASTGCTGCTACCTTTAAACCTTTTGAAATCTCTAAAACAGAACAGTAATGTTTTTTAATTCTWGCATGAATGTCATATGACTGATGCATTCACATCTCTGAAATGTTTACATCTAAGAGGGAAAATGTTCAAACAAACATTGGAGTTGTGGCTTTCCCCACACAGACTTCCCTATCCAGCTTAAGTCTCCATCTGCAGGATGACCCCACTTGAGCCAGTCAGCAGCAGAGCTGAAGCTGACGCGCCTTTTCATAAAGGAATGGCTGTAGATTAGTCGCCTGCATGTTTTTACAATCATTATCTAAAAATCAAGCCTTCTGCCCCTATTTTAACATTTCATATCTTGAGAATCTGTTGCAACAATACTTTTGCTAAGTTGAGTGTTCATGAGTTTTAGTTGGCAATCCCAGGCCTCTGCTCCTGCTCAGGGAAGCACACAGCAGCAGMGGAAACTGCAGTTCAGCCGTGTCAGCCCAAGTCTGCTGCTTGCTCTCCTTATTCTATAGTAATGACCCAGCCTGCAGCTGTGCACAGGTCTCCCTTCTTCTGCCATTTTTAAGTCTCATCTTCCTTCCCTGGCTGAAGATAGCTAAATAAATAATGGCACCATTCAAGTTAGAATCCCAACTCCCTGCTGGATTATTGTTTTCACTCTGCCCTGTTCTCCAGTGCCAGATCATCCCTCTCATAAGTCTGCACCCAAATAGGAAAGTAACTTTGAAGGATAACTGCTACACATGGCATAGTGAACAAAACAAAGCCCTTGCTACTCTTAGTGGCCTATTACAAATTGAGGGGGATTAGAGCCTTCTGAGTGGACATTTTTAGTATTTTCTTGAGCTGACAAATGCTATGATTATAAATTCATGAGATCATAAAAATGTCTCACTATGTGTTTATGCCAGAGAGTTGCAGAAGGAAAAAATTTAGAAAGTGCAATTACCATGTTTCTCAGGAATCATTCAGCATAACTATGTTCTGTTAACTGGCTATAGGCAAAATTGGGCARCACTCATTTCTAGGTGTTGATAATTAGTATGTGGAGGATTAAACAAGAGGGCAAAAATAAGACAGTGTCTTCCAAACATTTTGGTGGGAGAATTAACCTTCGGTCATTAACTCTTTGAGGAAATGAACCTCTGATGTAGGCAGAGAATTTGTGAGCCTTAATTTTGTGGTTGTATCAGTCGAGGAAAGGGGCAAACAGGAATTCTGCACTTGACCTTGKRGAATGACTGGTGTCCAGCGAGAAGGACATGGCAGGGGCACAGAAGAGCATTTTAGGCACAGGAACCAGCTATTGGTGATTCATGGGGAATGGAGCAGGTGGGCTGGAAGGAGAGCTAAAATGCAGTTGTGTAAGCCTCCCTCGAGAGTTTGGACTTGTCTTTTTGGCAAAGGAGAGCCATCAAAGAAGACAAGTAACATGGGCAGTCGTGGGCTTTGTCAGGCCTCTCTGGCTTCAGTTCAGAGAAATAGCTGGGTAAGGAAGAGGGAAATGTATTGGCAAGAATCTTACAAAGCTGTCGCAGTCAGTCGGACAAGATGTGTTAGCCTGTGGGAACTGAGAAGGCGGTAGATGTTAGGAACCGTTTAGGCATGAAGTGACAGAGCTTGATGATTCATAATTGAGAATGCATGTTCTCCTTTATATTAAATAATGTTTGAGTGCTGGTTGTCTCTTGAATACAGAGTAGAAATAAGTGTGTTGTGTGGTTTTTCTGTTTGCGTTTGTCTTTTGAGACAGATCTCACTGTGTGGCTCTGCATGGCTTTAGATTTGTGGTCCTCCAGTCCTATCTCTCTGGGTGCTGGGATTATAGGTCTGTGCCAACAAACTTGGCCATGATGCTCTGTTTATCACGAGAATGGTTGTTCCCTTTGGGACTTTGTCCCCAAACATCATAAGCCATTGCATTGGCTTTGCTCTCTTTTCCTGGGCTATGCTGAAATTGTCTTGGATCTTAAAGCATATCTGGCTTATGTGTTATTAGCTGGCTAATGGTTTAAGGACCACATAGGGTTTTTTCCAAAACAATCCCCTTTAAATATCTCCAGCAGAGAGCAACTCTGGTTATGCCCAAATAAATTGGTCATTTGCCCAAATGCTGCTATTTGCTGCAATGCTATCTGCTTAGTTCAGAAAAGGTCCCTATTAATGTTAGGCTTGCTCTTTTGACCCATGTCTTCTGAGTTAGTCTGTCTAATACTGTCATTCTAGAATGTTCTTTTCCTAGTCGTTCATTCGCTAAACTTTTACTTAGGTTGATACCATGGTGAGTTTAGAGTAACCGTGCTGACTCCTGTTCCTCAAGAAGTTAATCTAGTTGTGAAGAAAAGACATTAAGATAAAAGAGAGCTCCACRGGATGGATGTATCGAGAACCCKTAGAGATAAACTTGTGTGAAGAGGGGGACTTACAGCTGGGGATCCTGGAATCTTTCCTATAGCAGAGATAAAATTTGACCTGGTTTTAAAATTTTAAAAGTAAGTTTGAGCTGAATTTAAACAATTCTTTTTTTTAAAGATTTATTTATTATATATAAGTACACTGTAGTTGTCTTCAGACACAACAGAAGAGGGCATCAGATCTCATTACAGATGGTCGTGGGCCACCATGTGGTTGCTGGGATGTGAACTCAGGACCTCTGGAAGAGCAGTCAGCGCTCCTAACCGCTGATTAAAGACTATTCCAGTCTGACCCACTGGGAAGCTGAGGCTGATGGTGATTAGATAGAATTAGACTGGGTGAATTCCAGTGTACATCTTCCCAAAGCCCTTGTCACTGGAGTCAGGACACACAGGAGAGAGGAACCAAAGATGACATGAGTCATGGTTTCTCTGWAAAAGGAGGAGGAGAAGAAGGAAGAGGAGAAGGAGAAGGAGGAGGAGGAGATGGAGACAGAGATGAAGAAGAAATGAATAAGACAGGCAGCCCTAGAGGAAGGGGACACAGTGATGGGAAGACACCTTAGAGAGGTGGGGAGGCAAGACAAGGAAAGCCTGGTGTACTTGGTGCTCTGCACATTTTAACATCAGTAAAATAGATATCTTGACATTTCTGCATAGGTGTGGGTGTGATTTTCTGGAAGATAGGTGTAGTATTGACCAGAAAACTGAAACTGTTTCTCTTGAAATGTACCTTATGCTCTGTATACATTACATTGTGCATTCGCTAACCAGCAGCAGCTCCACCATATTGACTCCCCAGTGTCCATTAGTAGAATGTGTATGTAAGCAATTGTTCGGCAGGACTTTTCCTGAGGGGTTTTGTCTCCACCCTGTCTCTTCCCACCCGGTTTTCTTCAGTTCCTTTGTTAAGTCTGAGGACCCACCCTACTTCCTTCCCCTGCTCTAATTCACTCGTGAGATATGGGTGGGAAAGGGACTTGGCGCATGCTGAAACTGAATCTTGGCATGGTCTGCTGCCTACCCCAGAGAAAGCTGGTTATCACTCCCTCTGGACAGGAATTTCCTCTTCCCTGTTTCCTGCAGCCTCATCCTGGAATTCTACAGACGTCAAAGGGGCTCCTTGTTTAAGGATTGCTGAGAAGTGGTTTGGAATATCRTGACTGCTGTCACCCATAGTTTACATACCCAAAGTTTGTTCCTATGACTTTGTTTTATTTAAAAAGTAGGGCTACATGTAGGCTGGAAATRTTTTTACTCTTTATAAAATACAGAAAAGGAAARGGTTGTTTTTTGTTGTTATACAGTTTATATTCAAATTTGTACTATACATCTAGATGAGAATAATTTCAAATCCCRTCAGTATCCCATTAAAAGTTTTCCATTAAAATAATTTAACCCCAAAACTATTTAAATATGAATAGAAATTTCTAGTATCATTGTTTATATTGGAAGCCAGAATTCAGATGTAATAGTTAATTCTTAAGATCTTAAGTTTCCCAAATGTAAAACAGAAGTCACCACACTGAAATCACATTACTTTTCTTAATAACAAAATCCTAACTTTGGGTTTGGGTTAGTATTAAAACTATCGTTTCATAGAAAAAGGGCTTCCTTGAGTAAATTGTTTTGGTCCACTTTGAATCAGTGGCCTTCTAGTCTCAAAGGAACACAAATGGTAATTCTTGCTCACAAGAAGTTTTCAATCTAGATTTTAAACATGAACATTTTTGAGCATATAGTTTTGAACATAAAGAACACAGGGCTCTCTCACGACAGTGTTTAATGAAGCCTCAATAAGTCCACTCCACAGGCATTGAGAAAGAGAGCCCTGACCCAGCACATAGAGTTCAGAGAGTCATGTTCTTCCACCCATTTGGGAACAAGGTTTGCAAGCTTGGTTCACTCTGTGTGCTCCTAGAATTCTACACTTTGTTTTTCTCTCCAAATGGCAGCTAGACTACCAGTGTGTCTCAGGGCTGCTTCATGCTGTCTGGTGGAGCCATCTGCTCATTAACTGTTGTTTTGGGTTCTCAGAAGAAGCCCATTGCCAATCCTGCCCTCCCCTCCCCCTCCTTTAAATTAGCTTCAGTGTAATTAAGAGACAGAACTTGGTTATTATGGTTTTTTATTTTTCTTAATATATTCACATTTATTTTGAAAGCCCGGATGAGAAGGTGGATCCTGGCTCAGCTTGATTTCTCAAACTCTTGTCGTCAAAGAATCTTGTTTCTGTCTGTACAAGTGTTCCCTAAGTTTATTAGCATCTTGTAAACTAAAATAGCCACATTATCTCCACCAGGGCTAGGAAATAATTAAAATGATATACTGGAAACCAGATTATTTTTCTTGGCTATTGTCTCCCTTGTCCCCACTCTCATGGTAGCTCTTTCTAAAACCTTGGCTATGGTATAATGCTCTTCTTGTCTACTTCCATGTATGAGTGATCTAAACTAACATAACTATGTCAATACTTTATCAGCTGTTGTCTGGACAAGTAACACTATAACTCCTTGGCAGACTGGTTTTATTTAGGTGTACAGTGGATACTTGGAGGCAGATTGTTATGGAAAAGATGTCTGAGCAGATGGGAGATTCTATAAGAATCATGCATCATTGAAGAATGGAAAAGAAGAGCTATGGAAGAGTAGAGAGGTGGAGGCACCAACTGATGATGTGCCTCACTCCCAGGGAACTGTCCAGACATAATTCCCCTTGTATTGCTGTTGCTCTACCAGGGAATCCAAGACTAAGTTCAGTTACCCATGTGGGAGGTGGGATTGCAGATATGTGAACACTGTGAATAGAGACTTCAAGTTATCAAGAAAGGTGCACAAACTTCCCCAAAGAGAAGGCAGGATGTAAGTGGTTGGAAGAATAGAGAGATAAAGAGCTGGGCACATAGAGAGAGCAAAGACAAGTGTGTTGGCTTGAAAGAACATGGCAACTATAGGAGTAGTCAAGTGGTCACAGCATCCTGTGCTTGGTAGAAGGAGCAGGTGACAAAGGCCTGAGAGTGTAGGGCTGTATGAGTTTAGTCTAGTGTTTATAGTAACATTGATACTGACCTTAGAACACAAGGCTGTGGGGGACACTAAGATGTTGTGAAGATTTGAGAGAGAGAGAGAGAGAGAGAGAGAGAGAGAGAGAGAGAGAGAGAGAGAGAGAACACATTGGGTTTAGCATTTGAGAATCCTCTCTTTGAGGGTGATGGATGGGTCACACCCACTCCTTATAAAGCTTGATTTCTGACTTCTTTCCCCTGGTCTTCACTCTTGTTTTGCATAAGGCAGTAATCAGCATGTACATTTAAGATCTGAGGGAGAGCTCAGCTCTGGGGGCTTCAGTTCCAGAGAAGATAGAATGTCTACTTATAGCACTGTTTGATTTATTATCTTTATCCTGAAATCACTTCCACTGAAATCTTTTCCACTRAGTCACCACTAATCTCTAGAGGTTGACTTGTGTTCAGTCATGGCTTTGTAAAATCAAATCGTGAGCCAGCATGTAGCTGCAATGAGGAAGCTTCTGTTGACGACTGTCTGGCACACACTCATGTAAGTGCAACTTACTCTGTGCCTGATACGGATTCAGACAAAGTTTACGGATTCTGATACTTAAGTTGAAAAAGAAGAAAAAAGGGAATTTATAAAAGACTTTCATGCAGAATGCAAAAAAACCTTTTCCYCTCATGGTGGGAAGTGGGTGGGAAGGAAAAAAATCCCATCTGGTATCTAGCAGCCCTGAATGTTGTGTTAAGGTAACAAAAATAGAGGAGTGTTAAAATATCCTAACGGAGCCTAACAGACTGTGGGCAAGTGTACAGTACACATTTTTCTAATAAGCCATGCTAAATACCCATATTTGTCTTAAATCGAGACTGTGTTCCTATTTGCCATTCCATGAAAACTTTTGTCTTTAACGTTTTGTTTGGTTCAGTTCTGCTCATGTTTTAAGAGAGAGCTCCTACTTCCTAGGCCRGCCTCACACATTCTTGAACCTTGAGCCGGTCCTCTACCTCCTCCTCCTCAGTGCTATAATTCCTGGTCGCACAGTCTTCTGAGGTGCTGGGATGGAACTGGGGTATTGGGCATGTTAGGTAGGCACTTTCCAACCAAGCTTCCTTCTTTCCCCTTGCCTTGTCTTTGACTTAAAAAATTGTTCACTCTTATCGAAAACTAAAGGATATTATTCAGGTCTTTTAAAATCAGTGCTGTGGTGCTTAGGCTTAGCTGGAATAGATTTTGGGGTCTCTTCCCCAATGTTTCCTTACAACAAACGGTGGAGAAACAAGATTCTGCATGTGCTCATTTATTGTACATTAGTTTACAATGAAGTGAGCAAAGTCAAGAATTTCAACAGTCCTTTATAAATGTCTTCTCTGTGCATGTTCCAGGAGTGGCTGGGCATGATGAAGGCATGGTGAATCACAATAAAGGATTAGGGGATCTTCAAGATCCAAGAAACGGTTGAAGACTGTAGGGATGATGACAAGACAGTTACGGTAGCAGGAAGCACCCTCAGGGCAGGGATTTGTAAGGGGCTTAGGAAAAGCAAATGAGTCATAAAAGCGTGTATCCTGTGACCCCAAAGGTAGAGCRGGAGTGGAGTTTACCAAGGTAAATTTTTGGCTCTTGTGCCACCAGAGAAGAAGGAAGAATGGCCCGTGGTGTAGATGACTCTTGAAATTTTGCATGAATTTTCCTTGGTCAGAATTTACTGTGATACTCTTGTGAAGAAAGTTTTTGAATGGTTACACACCATCAAGAAATCTTAAACTGGCTGGGCAGTGGTGGCCCACGCCTTTAATGCCAGCACTTGGGAGGCAGAAGCAGGCGGATTTCTCAGTTCAAGGTCAGCCTGGTCTACAGTGTGAGTTCCAGGACAGCCAGGGCTACACAGAGAAACCCTGTCTCGAACCTCCCCCCCACCCAAAAAAAAGGAGAAAAGAAAAAGAAATTCTAATCTGAATTTATAGTTGCTGAATGCTATAATTCTCTCTGTTCAGTGAACTCACTCTCACTGTATTATGTATCACATATTATGTATTTAGTATCACATTATATAGTATGTATCACATACTATGTTATATAGTATGTATCACACACTATGTATTTATTATGTATCATGTATTACGTATCACATATTATATATTATATATCACATGTTATGACTCATTACAAATTGGGAGACTGAATTTTCACCATGAACTCAAGGAGTGGAGTTTTCCTCTGAGAAGCGTAGGCTTTGGAAGGAACTTTAGATGCCATGTGCTTTGTGTTAGAGAAAAGCTGTACCCTTCATCAACCAGCACCTGCTAAATAGAATTTATAAGCAGTCCCCTTACATTAGGTGGTAAATAAAATATGATTCATTAGTACCTTGTGATGCTCATTAACCACAAGAAAATATTAAAATATTTTCATTGGTAATATGTCCTTAGTAAAACATATATCTTTAGTCTCTGTAAAGGGAAGGAAAAATTCACTAGTAAAAGCACAGTGATTCCTGTAGGCTTGGTAGAGCATGTAAGTTTACCCCCTAGGTGTTCTTGTGTTTGTATATTGTGGRGCCCTGGGTCAAGGCTAGCATGATTGAAATGGCCCTTAGCTCCAAATAAACTGCTTCTGTAAAGCAAATTTCCCTTCTTTATTAGCAGTTACCCCATCAGAAAATTAGCATCCCATGAACGCAGAAAACAATAATTTTGTCAGCAAAATATAAATGGGGTCATTCAGTACTTCTCATTAAATACCCATCGGGAAGCACATATCCAAAAATTATCTCAGTATTAAAACAACAGTCAGATATATCTGTAAAACAGGGTGGGAAATAGGGTAATTGAAGCTATGGAGATTATGCTGTCCCCTCTAATAATAGGTGTGACTGGAATTTTAAGAGATGCAATAAAAAGGCAGAGACAGGAACACATGTGGCCAAGCTGGCAACAGTACACTCCTCCTGCAGGTTAAAGCCCTGGAGGTAGCAAAGGAAGGTTTTGAGCCTGAATGGGGTAGAATATAAAACACTGAAACAAAAGAAAGTAGATAACCTAGGAGTGCGGTGTAGCTCAGTGGGAGAGGGCTTGTCTAGCATGTGAAAGACACTAGATTCAATCCCTAGAAACTCTATGGGGTGAGGGGCAGGGTGAGAGGACACACACACACACACACACACACACACACACACACACACACCAGTGATACCTTGGTTTGCCTTTGAAGGATGTACTTAAATGCCAGGTGCTTGTGCTTAAAACCTTTGATGACTCCCTGAACTATTAAGTGGCATTTTCACTCTAACTTGGCAAGTACATCTGACCTTTACTTCAGTTTTAAGTAGATCCCATTTCCGTCCAAGTCACTAATAAAGTTCCTGGCCATCAATGTTACTCATAACCTTGGCACAYGAAGGAAATTTGCCCAGACCTGAGAAAACTCACCACACCCTGGAAAAATCCTTACTAGAATTTTTCAAAGTGCATTCCCCACCTATAGTTGCTGTGCTGTGTCCCGCCATCTGTCATTTGCCATTTATGTGTCTTAACTGTGACTTACACCTTATATTCCATGCATGGCTAACTCAGAATCTCTATGTATGGATGCAGAGAGAATGCCTGGTTAAAACAAGACCTTGGCTTTGAGATTGCCCTGGTGCAGTATAGAGGAACTAGAAACCATGCCTTCTCTTTCTGAATGCAGAACGGCAGGATCCATGTCTCAGCCTGGAGACCCCATGGAGGGACAAAGACTTGGATATTGGCAAACATCTGCTATGTCTGCCTTAGCTGAAGGCAGGGGCCACAGACACTGGGAATTGGGACCCTTTGGTTACTGAGCTGTCTTCAGGCAGAGCCCTGCATGTGGCAGTCATTTAGATACCTACCACACATAAAGTTCACGTCCTTGAAGCCCTGGATAATTTTTAATGTTGATTTAACCTTCTTTCGTCATGCACAGAGGCAAGTTTTGTTTTTTCTTAAGAGACCTGGTAATATTCGTTTATTATCACCTCCATTCATTAATAGAAACTGTGATTGAACACCTGTGACCAAAAATGAAGCAACCAAGGGTAGAAACAAACAGCATGTGATGTGAGCCAGAAGATGCCAACACTCAGTGAGGGAAGGAGGAGGAGAAAAAGCAGGGAGAGAAGGGCAGTGAATCCATGGGAGACAGCTGGACAGACGCTCCTTGCTCATGTTCCTGTAAGGCATTAGCACCATGCCTTTCACTTCCTTCATATCACCCCATCCCAGTGTTAATCACACAAGTCTCAACGTAAAGGAGGTTACATGTTGTTGCTACCTATCACCATTCTTGACTCCCCAATGGTCTGGCTATAAAATACTCTGTGCATTTTAATGTAGACCTGGACCTCAATTAGTCGATGCCTCAATCTGTCCTGAAAACAAATTCCATCTGGAGATGTTTCTATATGGATGTTTCTTGGTCCAGAATTAGTTATCAGGCAGTGTGCCAGAATTTAAGGCACATATCTTCATGATTGAAACTACCAATTGGAAAGATAACATATGGATTCTGTAGAGGACTTAGAAATGATTGACAGCTCCTCTCACTTCCCGGCTACTTCCAGTATGCTCATGGGGAAGTTTCTTTATGAYTCCATGACACACTAAKCTACCTGTCAACTGGGAGCAAATACGTTTTCCAATTATGCCATGTCTAAAAAAGTCTCTGCCTATACTGTAAGGGTTGGTTCCTAGCACCATGATTACTTACAGGCACAACCTGTGTCGATCCTTTTTGTGTTTTGCCCAGCTACTTCCCGTTAAAACTTGTATTAGGTTTTACTTAATCAGCAAGCAGTACGAGAAAGCAYTTGATCCAGAATGTTCTCACTCGCACCTTTGCCCTCTCCAGGGATTCTCTAAGATCTTTGACAAGTTGCTCTRTGGTTGGGGAAGAGAGAGAAATACTACCTTGTTGGACTTTACATGATTTTTAGAAAACTGGTAACTTTTCTAATGTAAGTTTGTAACTTACACTAATCTGTTTCTCTTTCTTCTTAATTAATCCATTTGCCTTCTTGGCCCATTTTCCATTCATTGACTTGAATAAAT